>JAHKKF010537970.1:0-38475 GCA_019740295.1 Labeo calbasu
ACTTTTAAGAAACAATAAAAATGTACTGACCCCAAACTTTTGAACGCTAGTGTATATATATATATATTTGTAATGATGATCCTGATTGATCTCAGATGTTTCAGGTTGCAGAGGTGTAATACTGTACTCATTATTTTTTAAGTAGTGACTTTAATATAATCTTAATTATTTGATTATGTTGTCTCCTCGTATTGTTTTGCAACACTTTCTGAAGGAACCTTGTACATTATCGCCCGAGTTTCTATTATGCTGTCTTTGTTCATTAAGACTGTTAAGAGATTGAGTCTGTTGCCATGGAGATTGTACAAATATTTGTTTATACAAAAGTTCTCATATACAAATGTAGTCGACTTTATAATTACATTCTAGAAATGATAATTATATTTGGTGCCATTTGCAATTTGTTTTTAGTTCCAGTTCAGCCTAAGTCTACTTCTCTCTCTCTCTCGCTCTCTCTCTAATGTAAATTCATGTCCCAGTCACATTTTCTTGGTTAACAAAACATACTTATGCTATCAGAAAAAGAAAACAAACTATTTTATTTTACATTTTTACATTAACAAATGTAATCAATGTTCAATTTATTAAATCAATGTATGAATGTCATCAAGTTAGTGTTTCTCAGCATTTTACATTTATTAAAATAATATTGTGAATATATAACCAATATAACGATTTAAACAATATTTTTTATTTGTGAACAAATGTTCAGCTATTCTTTTTAAGAGTTAACTTCGACCTATTTTTTGAATTCGGATCATCAATCATAAAAGCTCGGTAATTTTTACTCACAGACATGGAGATTTACTTCAAGTTTCACCAAGCTGATTACTCACTAGAAACTCCCACAGATCATGCTTTCATGACATTTTAACTCCTATTTTGACGTAACAAATATTTTAACTGTTATTTTGACCTAACAAAATGGTTATATCTAAGTGTGTGCATTGTTTACTTACTTTTCTAAGTTAGTCTTCCTATTAACGCCACTCAAACGTTCATTCAAACTGATTCACGATTCGAACGCGGAACGCGCTAGAACATAAGAGGCGGGGTTTATCGCATGAACCAATCACAGATGAGGATAACCAGTCACATCCAATCATATCGGGATGGAGGCATCAAACAAGTTAATCAAGGTTGTCCAAAGGCAAGAACGGGTATTGTTTTGGTTTTAGGATAACTTTGATGAAAGGTTTTACAGGCCTATATATAGTAGCCGTTAACATATCATGACAAAATCTAAGCAACAAACACGTAAAATGATTAAATGATTTTAAAAGCGGTGGACATCATGCAGTTAGTAAGAGGAAAAACTGATTAAATTTACAAAATGTCAATATTTTCCTTCTTTGGTAGCCTAAGAACAGGGCATCAGTCAATTACACTTACTGCAGTGTCATCAATTGTCATGGTAACATCATTGGTCACTGATTAAAAACCACCTTTTTAGCTTCAGGAAACAACAGACTGGATCTCTTGAAAGTATTGCAAAGACAGCTACGTATTTGTAGAATACAGAAAATGTTTCTAACTGAGTCAAAATATACAGTTAACAAAAACCCCAGAGCACTTTTTAGAGATAAATAGTTCTGTTGCAATATTCATCGCATTTTCATTTGCTATTTGCAATACAAATGTGGACAGATTGGGTACATGAAGGCCACAAGGATCTGATTTAAGATTTTAAAGGTGGACTTTTTTTTTCAGAGCATTGCCAAAACAATCCGTTATATAACAGATCCTGTGAAGCTCTCCGTTGTTACTGAGCAACTTTTCCACAGCAGAGCTTATTTTTCGAACGGTTTGCCATGACTACACAAGATTTGACACTTAGTAGACTAAACAGTGTCAGCATGATAGTTAAACATGAATATTTTTTGGCGCTTTCGCCTCTTCATTAAACAGACAGCGACAAAAAGAAACACAGATATTAATAAAACTCAAAAGTATTCAGTATCATAATCTAACAAATGTATTCTTAATTGATGCTTGCCACTAAACCTGTCTGTACTATAATTACTTTCACTCTATATTATATTTTTTCTCACGTCTATATGCATTCTGTACATTATTCTGTGGACACACACACACACAAACAAAAATCAATCATTGATATATAGCTGCTGTTCTCCCCACCTTCATAACGTCCATTTGACTTTTTAACCACAAACTAATCACATTACAGTTTGTCTGACTTCATAACAGTGGTTTGGAATATCATTACTTTCTCGCCTGCTCAAATGCTGGTTGGCTTGGCATTCCAATTTCCATGCAATGCAATAATTGTCATTTGAAAAGAAAAACAAAAACAAATAATGTGTTTCATCATGCATTCAAGTATTGCGTTCGATTACGACCTGAAAGTTGTGTGCCACAATGTTTGAGCATGAGTAATGAAAGTAATATAAAGCCATTAGACTCACGTGCCATGAGACTCAATGCAGCTGAGCCAAGAACAGTCCATGCATCACTGTAATTTAATTGCTTGCTGGTTCCTATATCACAATGCCAGCTATCTTACAGAGTATAGTTGCATAGCTTTTAGCTATTGATTGTTATATGACCCTCTTGAATGCACAATCGTGGCCACTCGAAGTTGTAAATAAAATAGATTATTAGAGGACACTTTATAAGAAAATCCTATTTCAGTCTTTCTACTGTATACCTTTAATACAGTTAATTATGTAATTCCATGTAAATTTACAAGCAATTTCTGAGTGTAAACTGTTTCAAAGTAAATCCTAAAGCATTTCTTCACTGCTATACATGGGAATGTAACAGATCACCCAGATAAAAGTGGCATCATGAAATCAAAAGAATCCAACAGCAACAATGGTCTAATCAGTTTGTAATGGACAAAATCAAGTCCTATCCTACATTTTTTTTCTCATTTGAAAAGCTGTTTTACTCAGATATTGTAAAGAAAATATGATAGCAATTTCATGCCGACTTTAAAGGGGTCATCGGATGTACATTTTCCACAAGTTGACATAATTCTTTAGGGTCTTAATGAAAGGTCTATAATATACTTTGGTTAAAAATGGTAGTGTAAAACAACACCCTTTTCGACTTGTCAAAATGAGCTCTGCAAAAATCAACCCATTCTGATGGATTGTTCCTTTAAATGCAAATGAGTTCTGCTCGCCCCGCCTTTCTATTCTCTCTGTGGAGTGACGAGCTGTGCTCTAAGAGATTGTTTACTTTAGCCGCATTTAGCCTGCTTAGTCGCGAACTTGCGAACTAGCACATTATTAGGAAAGGTGATTGCAGAGATTCATAAAAAAAACCTTTATACTCACTTCTGCTGTAGGTGAAGCTGGATCACGAGTCATCCACTGCATCTTCAGCAGCTCAGATGTCAGGTGTAAATGACAACCACTATGTTCATTATTACATCCAGCAACGCAACACCTGAATCGCTCAATCTGAGATATTCTTGTCTAATTTACATCCCTGCTCTGGCATCGAAACAATGGAGGTCGGACTGTCACAGCTGATTTAGGGTGGGTCTGAGGTAAGACGCTCATGTCAACTATCATGGGAGCAAGAGGTATCTGACAATGGCTCGATTTGAAAAAGCGGATATTATTTTTACAAATTAATTAAAAACCACTGCATGGACTTTTATCATTATAGTGTACATGTGTGCATACACTGCCAACACACATTAATGTTCAAACAACATGTAAAAGTGAACTTTGCATCCGATGACCCCTTTAATAGTAATAAACTAATATTGTTGTAGTTTTTGTCTTGTCTTTCTACCTTTTTCTTAGTAAAATATAGCATACAGGTAAATTTACAAAATAATTTTTCGAATCAACATTTCATGTCCATGTATTTATATATTGGGCAATGAGTGGGAGCCCCTTTTACACATACAGTCTTGTAAATTACTGGTTAATTACTGTAAGAGATCATGAGTGAACAGGACCTTTTCAAAAATCGAAGTTGTGAAGATGTAACGCACTAGTGTAAACGAAGCCTCAGACTTCAAAAATGTGGTCAGACTGGTCAGATAGTAAAAACTAAAGTGCTTCTACTAAAGATCATTAGACATCACAGAATTTACCAGCATTTTGGTGATGTGTGAATGGTCTCCTACCAGTAAAAAGTCAGAATGCTGTGGCCTGTGTGAATAGCACATTTTTGTATTTACTGGTAAAGTCACACTGGAATTTAGTGGGATCGCTGTCTGAAAGGGTCTACAATCAACCAATGATTATCACAAAATCAACAATCACAACCCAAAAGCGCAGCTGAAATTAAATTATTTTTACATTTTATACACACATATTATAAAATGATTTAAACTCACCGTGAAATCAAAACCAATCATTTTAGCAAAATACAAATAACTTCATAATTTCACAGATAAATCACAACCCAGAAGCAGAGCTGAAATAAAGTGATTTTGTTTCATTATATTATATAATTTAACATAATGCTTTGAGCAGAAATTAGTTCAGAATTTTACATTTAAAATTAGTACCCTTATCAAATAAATATCTATTTTATCTTTAATAATTGGCATACTTAAACTATACAATGATAATTGGCTGCCAAAAGAGCATGTGTGAACGCTGCTGCTGGCTCCTCAATTTCAGTCAAGGGAATAATAAAACCTGCAAAGAGCTATAAAATTCTAAACTTTATTATTTATTCAATTCATTCAATTTTCCATCACATGGAAAGCATTGTAGGCACATGTGGCTGACCTGAGGGATACCATAATGAGGGGAAGGTTAGGACGATGCCAAGGAAATGTGTTTGAGTAAAGTTGTGCCAATCCATTGTTATTTTCTTCACATCCGAGTAATGCTGAGCCTTAATTCTCCATTGAGCTTACATGCAGGTCTGACTGCTTCTGTTTGTGTTTGTATTAATAATCTCAACAGGCAAGGAATCAAAGGACCAGATTAGCATGTTGCATGTTATTTTTTATATTCATCATAGTTTGTCATGTACAAAACATCGCAGTGGCTCAGAATTGTCAAAACACCTCTGAAAATGCATGTAACAGATATAGAAATCACAGAAAATTGAACCCTGAATCTAAATTTTTTATGACGGACGAAAGTTTCGGAGGCAGTGTGTAAATGTGATTGACACAATGTGAGGTTGTATTTATTTTTTAAAATGCAAAAATTTCGGATGAGAATTTCGGGCTCAGTATGGAAGGACCTTTATGAGATTCCAAGCAAGTATGTTTTTCGTGTGCATACTGCCATGTTAAAATAGCGATATGTTTGTTCAAATTAATGTTTTTGTGTCATTTCACCTATTTCACTTTCACTTCACTAATGTCTTTGTTGTTTTCTATCCAGAGATGTATAATAAAATGGACACCCACCGATTTTAATCTAATCTCTACGCCAAATATGTGGTGTATAACGTAATGTAAGACAAATGCCAGTTTTGCCACTATTTGAATTTTACTTTTTCCTACAGCTCTTTTCAAACAGGCATTAAATACAACAAGTTGCCACTTGGCAGAGAAGAATACATTCATCAGAGGAATCAGATCTAGCAATGCCTTCCTGGCAGTACTCAATCTTGCAGGTCCACTTTCCTGCCATTTATTTCCAATCGACTCAATCCAATGACCTTGATAAGCAGGTTCAGGTGTTTGATATGCATTGGAACTAAACTCTGCAGAAAGGTGAACCTCCAGAAGAAGGATTGAGTACTTCTGTCGTAAATCAACACCTGCAAAATTTAGAGTCAGGAAAATAGCCGAACAACAGTTGATTAAGTCATGGCCATCTGCTGGCTAATGTCACATTACTGTTTTTCCTCCGGATTGACAACTTTTCCGAAAAAGAGGATGTTGCCATTTTTTTGGTCAGTAATAAAGATCATGAATGGATTGTCGAAACGCAAAAACAACAATGGGTTGTAGGAGAACGGGACGAATGAAGCCGTCGTCACTGCTGCTGCAGTGGTTCCTTTCTCATCTATATCCAGAGTGGCCTTATGCATAGCCTGAAAGAGAATCAAAGTGAAACCTCTTAAAAATGGATGGGTTTTTTGCAGTTTTAATTTTGACAGCAATTTTGATTTAGTCTTAGTTTTAGTCATATTTTAGTCATCTGAACTTTTTTAGTTTTAGTCTAGTTTTATTCGACTATCATAAGATTTTAGTTGGCTGAATCTACAGAATCGAATGGGTTTATTTACAGTGTAATGTATTTATTAAGCATTTCTCTAAAATTGTATAGGTTTGATATTAAAGTTTTATCATGACAGACGAAGATGAATTTCAATGAGCTAATTATGCATTCTTCATAACTTGTTTACCACATTCTTTATTCTTTCAAGCAGACATATTTATTTATTTATATAAATAAATGTTGAACTTTATTAGGGCTACTAAAGTGATTCAGTCAAGAGCAGTGAGTGATTCTGTCTTTCTCTTGTTGCTTGATTAACATCAATGTCACAGACAATAGCAACTAAATTAGGCTGCTGTCCCTTTAAAACCAGATACACTGACGCAATGTCTTATCTAGAAACTTTACCTTCGAAATAAAGATCCTTTCCTCTGAAATTCCTGTGAAGTTGGCGTTATCTGTAAACATATCAGCCATTCCCAATCCTTTCAAAACATCATTCAGAGAATATGATGTTTTCAGAGAGAGCTTGGGGACGTAGATGCTAACTTTTCTGAAGGACGAGAGAAAACATTAACTGGCTGGTCAATCTGGAGATATTAAACTTAAGAACTTTTGAACATCTAAAAGCTTTTATGAATCAATCCTGATATCCTTAATTTTAATATACATTGAATACTTATGGCAACCAACCTTTTACTGACAGATGTCCTCCACTTTTCAATGTGCTGTCTAGAGATGGCCTTCTCCAGATCTTTGATGGTCTTCGCTTCAAAAAATGCGTGAATATCTGGGACAGCCAGAAACATGGAGAAAGAATCGTCGTAATCTAGACAGAGGACTTTAGAACGGAGTTCGTCGTCATAAAAAACTTTGAGGGATGCGTATTTGTACATCATTTGTACTGGAACTGTGGTCTTAGCGTCCACATGAAATGTACTTTGATGGGTCTTGCTTGGGTCAAATGACATGTCCCATTTTCCTTTGGAAGAAAGAGTGACATTTTTAAAGAGATCTGAGACAATGTTTACCAGATCTATAAATGTCTGTGAATATTGTAAAGGTGTGTGTGTTTACCTTGAAAAAATATGTAAGTGAGAAGAAACATCAAAGTGTCAGATTCAAGATCATCTACAGCTCTGTCTATTTTCCCATGCGTTTTGTCCTTCACATACGTGTTAATTTTATCCACCGTTTCTTTGATGCTGAAATCCACAGTGAAGCCATCAGAGTGGTAAAACTCTTTTATCTTCTCCAGGAACTCAGGAAGGAGCTTCAATTTGTCACTTACATATAGAGCACTACCGACATCAATGTCCACCCCTGTCCTCTGGTCAATTTCTTCCAGGAGACTGTGGAACATCCGGTGCATTTCTTCAGTGCTGAAGACCGAGCTGTTATAGCCGATGCCACTGAGAAGCTGCTTTTTGGTTTCCCCACCAGCTCCCAAAGACAGCTCGGAAAGGGCCATGGACACACTGAAGGGAGAGAAGAAGATATTCTTGGACTGATAATCAGGCATTTCTACAAGCTTCTTGTACAGATGGAAAGCAAAATCATTGTTCATCTTTATCAAAGATGGGAGTTTATCGCTGATGGGAGGTTGCGGTAAAGTCTCTTGATTCCCATGAACTACTGCAAAAGCACAAATCCACAAATATACAATGTTCCTTTCCATTGTCTCTTTTCAAGGCCCTGAGGAAAATGAACAGAAATAGTTTTGCAACATTTTATTGACGGAAATGTAGTTCATATATAACAAACAATATCCTATAGTTTGAAAAATGTATAATTTATTAATAATTCTAAGATTCACCTTGTGAACACAGAAATTTCCCACTTTCCACACTGCTGCCGTTTCTGTTTCCCCAAACTGGTCTGTCCTTAAGTTCGATCATAAAACAACCTTTACTCTGTTTACTCTTTTTCTCTTTTTATTTTAACTCTGCAAAGTAAATTATTAACTACTAAGAATGGACTCAAATAAGTGCAGTCAATAAATGTTTACAGTGTTTAACCACATTGATAAGATGACAGCTGATCCACATTTTTAAAATGATTTCATATTCATTTTATATGTTCCATTATATAGTACAGTAGATTTTAATTTATATTTTAATACATTCTAGTGACCTCCTTTAGGTGACCCCTTGCATGATCTGTTGAAATACACACAGATAACGGCGTAATGTGTAGGCTGGGTAAAGGAAGAGAAGCCGTTATTCTTTTATTGAAAAGATGACACATATCTGACATTACAATGAGAATGCTTACAACAATATTGTAATATAGACGACCTACTAAATCCCCAACAAGTGCTGTCTGAATATTGAACAAATAGGGGAGAGAGGGATGATTTGAGCCTGTGGGGAAGTTGAGCCACCCCTTGTTTCTAGGCAACCTTAAACAAAAAAATTGGTGATGTGACCACAAATATGTGAAGAGTTATCCCATTTTACTCTCCATGTAATTGAGAGAGGCTCATGGAATAATAGTGTTTTCACGTTATGTCATCAATCCGGAGGCCGGCCATTGTGTCGGCACTGAACGGAACAGAACTTGTGTATGGGCTTGGTGAAAAAACGAGGAAACGAAAATAATATAGATAATATAGAAGGAAGAACTGTTGGGTAGTCAGTCCGCAACAAAGGAGGCGGATCGTACGGATATTTACTATATATTACGGGGCTTGACATATGGACTGCCCTATGGCCCGTGCAACTTCTACATTCACTGCACTGCATTCATGTTACAAAATGTCTTTGTGTGGAAATATTATGTTGTTATTATTATATTTAGTCTGTAAAAGGCCATTAACAGGGGACCTAAAGAGGAGAAAATACTGTAGCAGGCAGATCAATCTCACTGTTCACGATGCACCAATTATTGGAAGAAAAATTATAAAGCAGTGTTAATAAGCATCGTACTGCTTTGTGTACAGCATTAACCAAGGAAACATTGTCGCTGTTCTGAAAATTTTAAACAGGCCTTGTTTATGAAAACTGGCCATTGAAGTTTATGAAATTGTTTTTCCATGATACATTTGTAAGTGTAATGTTGAGCCTGGAGTTGATTGTTGAGTACTATTGCAGTCCTAGTTAGTCAGTAAGTTAGTTAATTCGTTTCTTAAATGTGAACTTTATTTTGTTCTGAAATTTAAAATACTTAAAATATGTGAACTGTATCTTTAAATAAAACCTTTAAGAAATCATCCATCCATCGCATTATCCAAACTGATTTATCTTTATTAGTGTTGTGGGAAGCTGTAGTCTAACTCTGCGTCTTGATCCACAGGTGGTAAAACACTTGTGGCCCAACTTACCCTCTCCCTAGGCTCAATTTACCCCTTCCTGGGGGTAAGTTGAGCCAAGAGACCAGTGTTTTTTGGAAAGCCATATTTTGAAAGCAGCTTATTTTAGATCCAAAGTTATTATTCCAAATGATGCACCACATCCTTACATTTATGTACATATTTAAGTTTACAGTCATATATTCATTTAAAACACACTGCAAGTAAAAACTGGCTCAGTTCACCCCACTTTCCCCTATAGTCAGAGGTCTTTCAAAAAAATGCTGTTTTATTACTTTTTGATTAGCATAGTGAAAAAACACACATGCAGAAACTGCGGTAAACTAAAAACAGACCAGTGATCAGACTTTTTAGCCTTGATAGCTTTCTTCAAATAGCAAATCATGTTTGTATGTACATGATTACAAAATTGAGATCAGATGAGCTTAGTCAGGAGAGGCCAGACTAATTACAGAATTACAATTTAGGGATTTGGTAAACGGTTTCTTTCTTGCTTATCACAGGTGAGGTCTTTTTTTGGCCTTGTACAACCCCAGAACATGATTTGAGGGGGCCCGAGACAATATACTGTTTGGGGGGGCCCACAAACCATAGCGACGCCTCGGCTGACCTTGTTAATAAGACCTCTCTCCTGCTGTCAGAGCTTGCAGCTGTGAGGTCGATCGGCATTTGAGCTGTGTGCACATGTGGGTAATTTTTTGCCAAGTCTCCATAATTCAGTATTGTGTGTTACAATGCTTCCCCAGACATCCTGAGAGCTCATTTGCTAAACCCATGTTTTGTTGGAGGGTTCTCTGGAGGGACTAAAAGCCCTTCAGTTGCCAGTAAGTCTTACATAATTAGAAAGTAACACTAATGAGAAGGAAAAGGACAAATGGAGTGGAATCAATGGCTCAGGGGGTCAGAAAGAATTAATACCAGGCTGCTGAGAGGCCTGCAAGCAATTAGATGTAGACTACTGAGACACAAGTGTACCTTCTTCAGATCAGCAAGAAACACTGAAAGGTGCTATTTAGAAGTGGGATAGTGTGAACTCAGCAAACCGCTGCTATGACAACAGACTCTGCCTAATATTTCTGGTACGTACGTTTACAAACAAAATCAACCAATAAACACAAGTTAAAGCAACTGTATGTAAGTGTTTTTTTTACCTTAAAATACCGTTTCCAAATCATTCTGAGGTGCACTGGCTTCCAATAAGACGAACGGCTTCTGTTTAGTTCTCACGCTCCCTCCAAACGTACGTTTGATGAACGGGTACGAAATTCCGCGAAAGGGACCGATTGCTTTACAGCAGCAACAAAAGCACGTACAAATAGTCAAATTAGTAGTAGACATCACAGTTACGTCACTTGCTGCTGCGCACGCATTGTGGTGACAGAAAAACACTGGTAACAAGTGGAAAGAAACAGGTAAAATCCTGGAATAAGGAGGGGAAAAAATCGTGCCTTTTTATCCCAGAATCGGAATGCAAATAATTTTTACAGAGTCATCAAAGACACCATTTTATAGTTAAACGCAGATGTTTAAAAGGACAGACTATGAATAAAAACTGCTATGACTACTCTACTTTTTAAGGATAAATTTGATTTAAACAATATGTCTACATAATATTCACATATGCTGTTAGTAGGGGACGCATTGTATTAGCCCTACAGTTACAGCATGACATAATATTTAAACCTATTACTATTAACATTTTACATAACATTTATTTATTTTATCTCACAATTCTGACTTTTTTCTCCCAAATGCAAGTTTATATCTCTGAGTTCAGACTTTAAAACTCGATTTAAAAAGCCAGAGCCGAGGGGAAAAGAGACGAGTTTTTTTTTTTTGCTTATCAGAATTGTGAGATTTAATCTCGGAATTGCGAGAATAAAGTCGGAATTGTGAAATATAAACTCAAATTTACCTTTTTAATTCTTTTATTCTATGGCTCCATAGACTGCTACTTAAAAACCGACATTTTCTGCAACCAGATAAGCTCCGCCCACAAAAAAACCATCACCACAGTTACGACAGTGATTAATTCCACTCACTTAACTGTAGGGGGCTCCAAATCGCAAAAACAATACACATAACTACATCCAGATGTTTAAAAAAAAAAAGAAAGATGAATTTTTTTTACTCTCTTATAATAACTCAAACCTAGACTGTTTAAAAAGAATTGGAGTTGTAAATAAAACAAAGATTATTTGAGTACAGTTTACAAGAAAATACTATTTCATGTCTTTCTACTTTAAATTCAGTGTGTTATTACGTGCTGTTTCTTTGTATTTAAGAAATTTACTTGCTATTTCTGAGTGAAAATTGTTTGTACACCACGTTTTTTTTTTTTTTTTTTGTGTAGTCACAAACTGGGAAATGGACTGTAAACTTTTGTTCTTGTCAGTACATTTTTGCAGGTTACTTCAAGGATGAACATTACTGTAGCAGCCATGATTAATAATTTAAAATCTCTGTTGTGTGTTCAAAGTTTTACTACCCACTTGTTCTTTCCCTTGCTTAGCAAAAAAAAAAAAAAATCCCTACCTTTAATAATAAATGCCTTTTTGCAGTGGCTGACAACGAGTACAAACAGACATCTTAAATAACAGTGTCCTGCCTAATGGCCTTGCATCTGTTTAATGATGCAATGAAGATCTATAAAAAATGATGCCATGGATTACATAATATAATTAAGCGGACAAGCAGTCTTCCATTGCTTCTTAGATTTCCAGTTGTAATATGTTATTTATTAAACATGCATTGTTGCCATGATGAAAAAAAATCACATCTCATTCTCATCTCTTTCTCATCAGCTTCCAGGAATGAGGAAGCTTGTGAGCATTTAAAACCCAATATCTAAATTGTGACTTGTGTGTGGGTGTGTGAGACTGATGACCCTCTCTGTGCCAAATACAGATCTGTTTCTTGACCACTGTTAGGGTGAGAGGTCTGAAATGAGTACAAAAGAAGAAGCTTGATAGCAGATTTAACTCTATGTGAATTCCATGGGAAGCATTTGAGGTTGTTGTCTGAAACTAGTCAGAATGTTCTGCCAGGTTTTCCGTGGTTTGGGGACTGTTTCTGTATTTGCATTCCATTCCTGTCCTGTTATAACCTTGGTTGAAGACGTTGCTCCATTCGTCTCAGTAAGCTAGTAAAGATGTTGTTGTTAAAACTTTCAGAAAATGAATTTCTAGTGCATTTCAACCTTCAGTGACGTGACAGTTAATTAGTAAGGAAATCACTCTGAAAACATGCCGACAGATGGTCTGTTTTTATCCCATCAGGTTCACCGTGGATTTTGTTTATGACATTCCAGATCAAACACTTGACAATTTTATCTAATTTATGCATATACTGTAAAAGCATTGCCGTTTCTTTCATTTCACTGACAAGCTGAGGGATTTTGTTAATGAAGCATTTTAGTCGTCTGATCTCAGCAAGAGAATCAGTGTCACTCAGTTTGAAATGAACGCTTAAAATGCAAATTAACCTAGAATTATTTTAGTTCTTACTATCAGTCTTGAGTGAATGAGCATATATTAGTGGTCTTTCTTTAAATAATTAAAACAACAGACATTGTGCCGCCACCAAAGTACTACAAAACAAACTTTTGTGTTTTGAACTTTTCTATTGTTTTAATCTTGTCTGAATTAGCAGTGCGCCATTCAGGAAATTGATATTAATCTCAAAACCAATCACGTTATGGTTTTTTGGACAATTCTGCTTCAAGCAATTTAGCTAATGTTGATATGATCAATCTCAATTTCAATGTCAGCCAAAAGCATGACCTAACATCCTGAGGTAATAAAGATCTTTCTGTAAATTTGAGTCACAGCTGGCATCAGTTTCTCAAGAGTAGCCAATTAGTAAATGAATTTGAAACAAATTGTCACACAGAATGTACGTCAAGACTGATTCAATTTAATTATCTGCTAAAAATAGATAAAAATATATCTTTGAGTTTTATTAAACATGCTTTGCTAGAAAAGAAAAAAGACCATTTACAGAAAACCCCGCTTTTGGCCTCTAAATACAAATATCTCAGAATTCATTCTTAACAACAAATGGCTGCTCATTTAGAGCTTTTGTTAAGCTGCAATCTCTCTGTCAAGCTTATTATTACACTGATTGTTTCTTATTGCTTGCGGTTCTTGATCACAGTTATCAAACCTGCAGGGGGCAGCACTAATCTCAGTCAATTAAAACTCATTAAGCCTTATTAAAGGGTCCAGTCAGAAAGAATAAGGCATTCGTGCTCCTTTTGTTACGGTATATAACTTTAGCTCGTTGTGACCTCCAACAACTTGTTTACTATCAAATGTATGATTTATACCTCCATTAGCCTACATTAGTATCCTCCTAGGCATGGCACAACTCCAGAATACTCATTAACAAGCATCTTGATGTTACTGAATTTAAATGTTTTTTAACTATTATTACAGAGCATACTAATAATGTCATACAGGAAGTCATACAGGAAATCTAATGCATGTAATGTTTATGCCTCAAGTCAGTAAACAGCACAGTTTTAGTTTTTGGATTAACAGCAACACTACATTTGTTTTATTAGTTCATCAATGTAGAATTTCCCAGAATTGCTAACAGACTTGGTAGACAGCAGTAGAGGCTCTGTAACTTGTCATCTCAAAGTAGATCAAGTTAATATGAACAGTAAGGACCAAAGGTGTAATTTTAATGTGCTAACATAAACCTTGGAGCTTTAAACTCATTTAAACCTTTTGTAATTTAAATTCATGTGGAGCTTTAAAGTTGATTTCCATATTTGTACCGACTTGAACAGTAGGTTAAATTTTATGTACTTTAAAGTGATTTTTTTGTCATTTAAAAAACGTTATTTCATATGTACACACAGTTGACATCAAAATCTATTGTTTTGTTTTCAGCAGTAAATGAATCATTGAGTATTTAACCTCTACATTACCCCTTACAATTTTGGGATTAGTCAAACTCATTACCCCCTCTAGAGAGTTGGAACTAGTTTACTCTTTCATTACAGAGACTCAATAATGTCATAGCAGTTGGGGGGACTGCATCTTAATGTTGTCAGAACAAAAAAGATATTCATTTTATGTTTCAGTCCCATGATTCTCATAACACACCTTCCTTCCACAAATGCAAATTTTCACCTTTATTTAATTGTTCCCTAATACACACCAGATGTTTATGAATATAAATATCCTCAGTGTGAGTTTGATGTGATTTCCCACTGGGCTTTTTGAGGGATGTGCACCTTTCCATATGCAAGTAATAGATTTTTTTTACAGAACTGGCCAGTCTTCTGCAATAGTTGGTGTAATGGCTTCGCACTTGATTTATGGCCCATACCATCCACTTCTCAAAATGCATCTAAAAGGAATAGTTCATTCATTTTGTTGAACTTTTATTCACCCTCAGGCCATCGAAGATGTAGATGTTTGTTTCTTCATAGGAACAGCTTTGGAGAAATTTAGCATTGCATGAGTTTCTAATCGCTGGATCCTCTACACTAAATGTGTGCCGTCAGAATGAGAGTTGAAATCTATAAGTAATCCACATGACTCTAGTTGATCAGTTAAAGTCTTAAGTGAAAAGTTGCAGGTTTATAAGAAACAAATCCATCATTAAGGTGTTTTAAATTTAAACATTGCTTCTGGACAAAATGATTCATAATTTACTTACTCAGTGAAAAAGTCAATCCCTGTTGTCCTCTTACATCAAAATCCACAGACATATTTGTTTAGTTTTGGACTGTTTTCCCTTGTAAACAGTGCTTCATTTGTGCATATCTCTCTCTTGATTCAGAATAGACACCTTTTTTACCAGACCATAGAATATTATGGATAGAGGACTCTATTTAGCTTGCACGTGATACGTCGTTGTGCTTGAGTGATGAAGAGTTCCGGTACAAAACAGCTCAATTCTGCATAAGGAAGTTAAAATAGCATGACTGCATCAACACTTTTTTGTTAGGGCTGTCAGTCGATTAGAATTTGTAATCTAATTAATTACATAATGTGTCGATAAATGAATCTAATTAATCACATATTAATCGCAAAATAAATTTGTCTGTGAAAATACCCACAAAAGATTATTTAAAGCGATTTTTGTATTAAATGAGAAAGTAGCAAGTAGACATTACAAATTGTAGCTTTAGAAATATTTTATTTGATTCAGCATAACATTTATTACATATAAACATTTAGGCTGTAATGGCCTAAGCTGAACTAAGGAACAGAAAACAAGATCATTCGAGAAACATCTCAGTATTTTTTGTTCATTTATGTTTCACAAAAGAAAGGTTTGAAACGACCTGAGGGTGAGTAAATTATGGCAGAATTAATTTTTTGGGGGTGAACTATCCCTTTATTATTATTATTATTATTATTATTATTATTATATTTTCTTCATGAAATGATTCTCTAAATATAAAAAACTAAATCTGCCAGCAGGTGGCGGTAAATGTCTTAATAAATCATTCACACGATTCATTCAAAACGGATTCATTCAGAAACTAAACAGCGTTGTGTTGCTCAGAGACGCGCAACAATTCTGCTTTGGCTTCAAAGGTAATATGTTCTCAGCAAAATTGAGCAAAAACATAATGTAATGTTTAAAATATAACACTATGTCAACTTCTTATTTACTGAACTGTTGTATAAAATCACATTTAAGCTCGTGATAGATCAGGACAAAATCAGCACTGGTGTCATATTGCTCTAGCTGCCTGTGTGATATGTGATATATATAAACAGACTAAACACATACAGGGGCATTTTTTGCACCAGTATATTGAATTTTAGGGCATATCTGCATTTATGGAGTTGTTGCTCTGCATCATTGCCAACAGTCAACTGTATGAAATATAAGATGATGTACAGGTCTGGGGGCGGGACCAGCGCGTTAACGGTCTTAAAATATTTTAATCCCCTTATTTTTTCCATAACTAATTAATTAAGTTAAGGTGTTAAACTGACAGCCCTAATTTTTATACCACTTTTGCCTTTGTTAACACTATCAGGCAGGTTTAGGGTTAGGTTTGGTGTGGGGATATTTCCAACACAATAGAGTATTAACCTTTAGCGACACTCCCTGGATATCTGAATTCTGAACAGCCACGCAATTCATTTTCTGCAAATTTGAATTTTTTGGGTGAACTATTTCTTGGGGGAACATTCTTGAACCTCAATTTATATAATAAACAGTATGTTTTGCTTCTCTTCCTCACTGTCATTTTAAATGCCCCTTTTTGCATAATGTTAAACATGGTGCAACATTTCCTATTCAGTCTTCCTAAATTACACTTCTCTGTCTCTCAGATTCATAAAGTCAACTGCACAAAAAAGAAAGCTCAAGGTTTCAATATAGCCAATATGTACATGTAAAGCAATCACTCACCAGTTAAATCAAGCAGATGCTCCAACCTGGTGAGCAATTCACAGAGTAATGAACTGAAAAACCCATTTTGTCTGAGAAGCTTTCCGGACATGTGACCATAGCGAGATACACACTGGTCCCCGGGTGTCACATTTCTCTTGGGGTTATTCACAGAGACTATTTACTAATCTCGTTCTAACTCACTAGCCATACACACTAGCCAAAAAACTGTCACGCAGGACTGTGACCAAAACACCATCCAGAGATATTAACCTCACAGACCTTAACTGGAAATTGTATGACTTTATCTGAGAAGTAACCTTCACTGGTGTCTGCTGTATTCTAGGTGAACAAAAGATGTTCAGTCTGTTTTCTGGAAGCCTTGTGACGATTGTTAAAATTCATTAAATGCATTCGATTAAATTGCTACCTCAGAAAAACAGCTGCACGTCTGTCTGCTGTCCTGAGTATTGATAGAGTTTCATCAAAACCGTATTTCCTAACAAACCATAGAGGATTTAAAAGCAAGTAAATAACATTATTGTATAAATGCAAGTCAAGTGTGCTGTAAGAACTAAGATTTCATTTAAAAACATGAGTTTCTGAGTTTATTAGTAGATGTGTCACGTTCAGTCCTCTCCATCTGTTTATGTAAGAGTGACTATTTTTTGCTGAGATAAGGTGGTGTTTCCTGGAAAAACTCCACTGCACCTCTAGAGGCCAGTTTATCAACACCTGGCAAATGTCTGAGCACTGTCAGTGTGCCAAATCAAGACTGAGGAAATGTAATGAAACTTTTTACTTCACTGGCCAACTGCCACCACAGTGATTTGACAAAACAAACAATCAAAAAAACAATAAAACTCTAACTGCATGGTAAATTCACAACAACCATGCTTTATCATGCCAAAATAAAAATAAACATTTTAAGGTAAAACGTGGTTAGTGTTAGAATTAAAAATGCTGTTATTTATGTGTCAAGAAAGTATCTTTTGTTCCAGAATCTAGCTTTCAGATGTCAAGCCTTGATTTATCACTTTTTAATTCATGACTAATCATGGCAGATTTACTTAATCTCCACTTACTGTCATTGAGGTCATATTATTTATTTAACAGATATGCTGGATGTCCCCAGAGAGATACATTCAGAACAAACAACTGCTGAAAAAGCACATGAAATTAAATAAACACTGCATAAAATAAACAGCAAATTGGTTGTGATCTATAAAATTCAAATGTATTCTTCTGGCCCAAAAAAATTGTTTGGTTAAAATCATTTGTTTATTCATTTGTTTGCTTGTTTGTTCATTCATTCGTTTCCTGTGGCTAATAGTGCTACAGAAATAACCAGATGTTCCTCTGTTGCTATGGTTACTTTGCTGAGATAACTTGCTCTGAAGGCCACTTGTAAGCTTTGAAAGTGGAAATTGGGAAAAACAAAAAAACCCTTAATCTTAACCTCTAAAATATCTGTATACTGTTCATATATGTGGATGTAATCATTTATTATAAAATATATACACATACAAATAAAAGTCATTAAGGGCACAAAATAAAGTTTGTGTGGAAATCATGAATAAATTATTAATAGTTAATTTAACCCACGGACTGTTCATCAATGTGTAAAAGTAATTCATGTCAGTCTGTCTGAATGATAAATGTAAGTGCATTAGAGGCACCCTGCAATTTGAGCTCAAATAAAGATGTGGAATACAATGTAAATATGAAAATAAAGAAAGAATGATGTTAATTTTACAAGCACCCTTTTAATTAATTAAATTAGTTGTAATATACACAGGTATTATACACATTCAAAAAAAAAAAAAAACATTTCAGTTTACTGTTTGCGTTTAATTTTGCAGAAGCGTGACAAGGACGCTGAGCTTTTTTTTTCTCGTCACCATGAGCTGAAGAATGTTCAACTGTCACTTTTTAATCAGCCGTCCAATCACAGTGGAGGAGGGGTGGGACAAATTCTACACCGACCAACCGCCACATCCTACATGTACAACAGTAACAGACGACCAGAAGCACAACAACAGAACAAAATTGTTTAAAACAAATGGCCAGAGAAAGTAAATATTTTGTAACAACATTTTTATATTCATAAATAAACTATCTGATCAGATACTATTAACACTGATTATGAATGGATATTCTGTGTCATAGCCAAAGCGTCTCAACTGAACAAAACACTGCGCCTCAGAACTGCTGTCAAATATGGAAGCCCGTGTCTGCAACTGAATAAAAAAAAAAGGTAACTGCAACTTTTTATATCTTTATATCTCATATCTGAGTTTATATCTCAAAATTCTGACTTTTATTTTCATAATTACGAGTTTACAACTTGTAATTCTGACTTTTTTCTCAGAATTGTGAGATATAAACTCGCAAATGACCCTTCGCAACCAGCTTGATTGACAGGCGATCTGACCAATCATAATGCTGAATCCACCATTCTGTCGACAAACAATTCTGACTGGAGAGTAGATTAACTTTGGTGGACTTAAACTTGAAAATTTGTGTGTGTTGATGTCTTTCCACAAAAAGACAAATGGTTCACATGTCCATTGATCTAATAAGGCAATACACTGATCTGTCATGACACGTTAAAGAGCCACAAAATGGTTTATTGTTTGAACTTCTTAAAAAATGATAACATTTTAAAGCTGAGACCTTGTTTTATACCAGAAGTAACCTGCTCTCTCTTGTCTGATGATGTGTTGTCAGTTTCCATGATGTATTTTTCACTGCGTGAAAAAATTATAAGTAGTGTGAGTGCGGCATTGTTTGTCGGACATAGCAACAGTAATTAAGGAGGGTGGGTTTTTGCAAAGGGTCAGTTATAAATTCGCAAGTTATAAAGTCAGAACCATGTGATATAAACTTGCAACTGCGAGTTAAGTCATTATTGTGAGATATAAACTCACTACAGTCTTTTGTGCCTTTCTTTGACAGGACAGTAGATAGATGACAGGAAAGTACTGGGCAGAGAGAGGGAAACGGGATTGGCAAAGGACCTCGAGATGCAAGCTGTGCTATATGTGACCCTGGACCACAAAACCAGTCATAAAGGTAAAAATTTATATGAGATTTATACATTATCGGAAAGCTGAATAAATAAGCTTTCCATTGATGCATGGTTTGTTAGGATAGGACAATATTTAGCCAAGATACAACTATCCGAATATATGGAATCTGAGGGTGCAAAAAAATCAAAATATTGAGAAAATCACCTTCAAAGTTGCATATAATAATGCATATTACTAATTAAAAATGAACTTCTGATATATTTACAGTAGGAATTTTACAAAATATCTTCATGGAACATGATCCTTACTTAATTTCCTAATGATTTTTGGGATACAAGATTTTTTTGTATTGAGTTGCAGAAACTTCCAAACTCAAGCACTTACAATTGGGCTGCCTAAAAATGCCTTAAATAAATTAAGAGATCAAATATAACTTCAAAACAGAGAATCAAGAGAATCAATTATTCTACCACTGGGATGTGCATTGATTTTTTTTAAAACCAGTATTAAAAAATAAAATACATGTCCACAGCATCATGTATCATGTGGCAACCAGTGACCAGCAGCAAGGTTTCTTTATGTCACTGCAGAAGCAGGAACAATGAACCAGCCGTGGCTATTTAATTAGGCTGTCAGATCTGTTCAAAGTCAATTTAGTGTCCATATGTGAATCTCAGCTCGAACGAAAAGATCCATGAATCTAATATAGGCTGGTTTCTGGATCTAAGTGGATGTGTTCAGGTCTTTACAGAATATAAACAATAGCACCTGTTCAAGAGTACCACCACCTTCAGTTTACTTTCACTTAAATCATGCAGCTCGATGTGTGATCAATAATTGCCCTGACATTTTTTAAATGCAATAGAACAATATGTCACAAGTTTGAACTCAACAAAGCACAGAGATCAAAAGTTAATCTAAAAATCATTTACTGGTTATGCCGCCAATAATTCTAATAGAAATAGGATGATGCATGATGCATGATGCAATACAGAGAAGAAAAAAGCAATACACATCTCTTCAGATGTCAGCTGTCTTCAAAAGAAGTCTGTTGTATAGACCCTTAGAAGTGAACTGAATCCAAATGAGTCAGTACATAGATGTCTAGACTCATCATATGCAAATGAAAGTCCAGAGCATTACAAGAAAAGACTCACTGGAAAGATGGCTGAGGTCCACCAGGGTCTGAATGCAAGTCTTCTTGCCAATCTAACTTGCATTAAATCCTGGCAGGTTATCAAAATTACTCTAATCGAGGCGGAACTCGGTTATTTGCATCTAAGAGCCAAGAATCAACTGCATACTGATTTAGCAGGCAGACTGGGTTTTGGCTTTGGTTTTGTTTCATTATAGCCTGTATTATATAAATACTGTCACAATAATTATCACTTAAGATGTTTAAAAAGACCATATGGTTTGTTAATTGCTGATTATTCAGACCAGTTGGTAGCTGTCACACACATATCTGCATTTTACAAAATCCAGCAGTGATTATGCTTCCTCTCCAGCTCTAGATACAGATTGAGCTGATGTTACCAGGAGCTCAGGGCTCTGCATAAATAAATTAGTGCTTGAGGAAACCTTCAGGATCCTCCGCTGATGGCCTTCACTGCAACAGAAATGATCACAGAATAATTTGTATAAATGCAATAGTAGCAGGATAAGCCACAAATACACCAGATGGTTGGAGTAATGTCGAACTTGAGTGCGACGAGTGTTATTTAGCAGACTAATAAATAGTCATATTTCTAGCATTCCACAAGGGTCCAGTACTATGCTGTCAGTATGAATATTCAAAGTGCCATCACTTTTACAAAACATCATAACTACATAAGAGATTGTGTCTGAAAAGGTCGATGTGTAATGGGCAGAAAATATAACGCTGGCCGTAATTGAATAAAACATAATCACAATGAAACAAACAGTAGCCCAATATGATTGCAGCGAGCCGCTCGTGCTATACGCATCGAGCTGTTTAGATCCAGTCTGCTGACTTCATAAATAATTCATTAGGACATTCAGCACAAATTAATCTACTGAGATTTAAATAGAGAGACATAAGCTCGATTCAAAACACAGCCACGGTTTAGGGGACCCTCAGTAGAAGATTATGTACTCTTATTTAGCCCACTCGCTTGGAGAAATCATCTTGAAATAACTTCATGACAGTTTGATTATCTGTGTTTATTCTTTTGCTCCAACAGTCTATTGCAGTGTTTATATAACTAACATATGACATTTTATTTGTGTATATTGTAGATTTTTTTGGGAAGTGTTGTGAAACAATTATTAAAAAAAGAGTAAAAAGGTGCTCTTGTTTAACGCCTTCACTCTTACCATATTTGGTTGACAAAAACTTCTGTGACAGAATACTCTGGCTCTGCTAACACATATCGTCATCTGTTTATATTCAGCAGAGCAGTTTATTAATAGGGTGATATCTAGACACAGTAAGTATTTATTGTTAGCTGTATCTCATTCAGATTCTGTTATAGGCCTGTCAAAGCCCTGATGTCTAAGTAAGATTGGTATTCACAGCCAGGTTTATTAAGAGATAAGACTAGTGAGCTTGTCAGAAGAACTCATCTCAAGAGAAAGTCTTCCTCTTTGCAGAATGTCAAAATTAATTTAATCTCATCTTTCATCAGATGCTAGTCAATAATGCTTCCTTATTATTTATTTTTATTACTAGGAAAATGTTTTTGAGATTTGAGAGTGTGATAAGGCCAGGGCTGTCAACTCACTCATTTCACACTATACTCATACTCTCACCCCACATTTTCTCACAGTTAAAAGCATATATGTGTATTTATGGATGTCCGTATATATGCATTGCCTTCCGAAAGTATTCATACACCTTTGTTTTAAGTTGCAGCCATATCTTAAACTGCTTTAAACATTTGCAAACTTTGTAAATTTATTCAAAATAAAACACTGAAATAAGTACGTTGCATAAGTATTCATACCCTTAACATGGTACTTAGTTAAGCACCTTTACAGCCTCAAGTCTTTTTGCAATCTGCATTTGGCAATTATCTGCCATTCTTCTTCTCACCTCTTCACCTGTCAAGCTCTGTCAGCTTGGATGGGGGCTGGCAGACATTTTCAGGTTTCTCCAGAAATGTTTGATTGGGTTTAAGCCCAGGCTGTGGCTGGGCCACTCAAGGACATTCACAGAGTTGTCTATAAGCCACTCTTGCTGTGTGCTTATAGTCACTGTCCTGTTGAAAGGTGAACCTTCTGCCCAATCTGAGGCTCTGAATGCTCCGGACTTAGGCTATCTCTATATTTTGCTTTGTTGAGCTTTTCTTCTACTCTGACGAGTACCTCAGTCCCTGCCACTGAAAAACATCCCCACAGCATGAGGCTACTACCACTACACTTTACTGTTAGGATGATACTGTATAGGTGATGATCAGTGCCTGCTTTTTTCCATACATGATGCTTGGAGTTGAGGTTCATCAGACCAGAGAATCTTGTTTCTCACAATCTGAGAATTCTTTAGGTGCTTTGTTGCAAATTCTAAGTGTGTTTTCATGTGTCTTCACTGAGGAGAGGATTGAGTTTGGACACAATGCCATAAAGACCAGATTGGTGGAGTGTTACAGTGATGTTCGTCCTTCTGTAAGTTTCTCCCATCTGCATATATGATCATGGAGCTCAAATAGAGTGACCATCAGCTTCTTGGTCACCAGTCTAACCAAGGCCCTTCTACATCAATTGCTCAGGCTAGGAGGCCAGCTCTAGGAAGAGTCCTAGTTGCTCCAAACTTCTTCCATTACGGGTAATAGAGGCTACATGCTTCTGTGAACCTTCAATGCAGCAGAGTTTCTTCTGAACTCTTCCCAGATCTGTGCCTTGACGCAATCCTGTCTCTCAGCTCTACAGGCAGTTTTTTTACCTTTGGGCTTGGTTTTTGCATTTTCAGCTGTTAGACCTTTTATTGAGAGGTGTGTGCCTTTCCAAATCATACTCATTCAAATGAATTTGCCACTGTTTAATTCCACTCAAAATGTAGTAACATCTATAAGCCTTATGAGTGCTCCTGAGCTAAATGTTAAGTGTCCCAGAAAAGGGTATGAATACTTATGCAATGCAATTTCAGTTTTTTATTTCTAATAAATTTGCAAAGTCATTATGGTGTGTGGAGTGTAAATTGAGTTATTTAAAGCAGTTTAACATAACACTACAACGTAACAAAACATGAAAAACATGAAAGGGTATGAATACTTTCGCAAGGCACTGTACATGTATGTTGGTTCGGATCAGGTAAAGACAAACCTTTTTAGAGCATATTGTACAAATTTTTATACTGCTCCTTTGTGGGTTATATTTAAAAAAGAGAGCCTGTGTAAGCTTCAGGTTGCTTACAGTTTGAGGATCCTGCTGAAAAAGCTGTTGTAGAAATTTATTTGTCGGTTGGATGATTCACAAAATGCTATTATTGCTGTCAAAATCTTACTGTGATGCGATACCAGTCACTAAGAAAATATTGATATCAGTTTTGTATTGTCTGTTTTAAGGATTTGCTAATGGACCTTGAGTCTGGAAATAAAGCTGATTGAATGAATTTTTGTCTCCTGTGTGATAATGTTTTCATGTGTGAGTTCATTAGTCTAACTTACAGAATGTAAGACCATATATGAACTGTGTATCATCTAAAGGTTTTACACTCAATCACTGTTTAGCTCCCATCGGTTTTGTGGTGCATTTAGGCTTGTTGTCCGATAATTAACATTTGACGAATGAGCTTGCATCGATGTTTTGGATGCGGCAACTGTTTACATTTACTTTAGTCTTTGTCATTGTGGTTACACGTGATGTTTGCAGCTATCGCAAGCGTAGAAAAGCAGATTCACATCAATTATTCATGCATGGAGTAGAAACTCGAATTCTGTACACAAGCTGTTTTATGAATTGTACAATACGAGAATTACATTTGTCCAAACACTTTGCAAATCTAGCGTAATAATACACTAATGCTTGAGTCTCTAGAGCATTAATTGAATGGATTTTCTGGATAACATTACTAGGCCATCATCCTAAAGGCTGACTGCCAATCTCAATGTCAGTTTTTAGATGTGATAAAGGTCACAGAGAAATGCCATTAGCTGTTAGCCGATTCTACTTTAATGTGTCCTTTCTGGAAAGATACAGCAGAATTAGGCATATATCAACTACACACATCTCAGAAAGCATTATAAGTAAAAACCTTGATAAAAGCTATGAAAATTTAAAGGAATTACTCATCCATAATTAAAAAGTATTCGCTACACATGCTGATGTAATATCAAACTCTTCAGTGACTTTACTGAAGGTGAATATCATACAGCTGCCTTTTTTATTATATTGAAAAGATGGCAGAGTGACACTCTCAAGCTTTAAAAATAGATAAAAGCACCGTAAAAGTTACATAAAACTACGTCTTCTGAAGCCGTATGATAACTTTGTATGAAAAACAGATGAAAATCAAATGCTATCATGTCAGGTTTGACGTCAAGGACAATGACAAATCTGACATAAAGCATCATATTGGCACCAAATTTGATTGTAGACTTTCAGGAGAGGCGAACATTTCAAGTAAATCAGTTTTCATTTGTGGTATACATGATAGTTTTATTTATTCTGGACCACAGTGAAAGATGCTTCCACAAGCAAATCCAGCAGCATTGTATAAAAGACATTTTACATTAGAATGGCACTTGAATACACTATTACTGAAATACAGTATTTCACAGGCAATCAAAATCTCCTTCTTAGCAATAGTTAACTGCACATACTACTGAATTACCATATGGCCTCAAGACTGAGCTACTGAATTATGAATAGTTCATACAGTTTCTGCAAAGCTAACAATCTTTTTATGTATTTCATCAAGTCCTTTTATTTCTCACTCTGCAGTGGAAAGTTGAATGAATGATCATCATTAATATTTATGTCTTCACTTAAAGAGGAACATTATGTATGTAATGTCCTCTAGGACAATGTATTATCTCATTGTTCTTATATCAATCTGCACTTTAATTTCTAGTATAGAAAGAAATTAGAAAATCATATGCTCACACAGTGCCGCTATGATGCATGGCTTCTTCTCTTGCATTGGATAAAGGGCTGAATTTAATGAAATGGCTTATGTAAACATGGATCTGTTAATGCTCATGGAAGTGACTTCAATATATGGATGTCTTTTAGAATCTAAATCCCAGTTTTAAGTACCATCATGTAGCAATCCATAATGAAACAATGTATCCTAGAACCGCAAAAAAACATAATTGTAATTCTAAACATAACTGAGGAATGTTAAGGTGTTTCATAACAGCAAGGAACATAACTTCATAGAGGGATCTTTTACCTTTGGGTCTCATTGGCTCTTTGAGGTGAGGCTGTACCTGATCAGCTCCAGGAATAATTACACAGTGAAACCAATTACTACAAATTAGTATTGGTGTAAATCATGACTCTAGAAAGTCTTTTTTTTTTCATTTGCACATCACAGCACCCAGCTCTTCAAAGGTTGAGATTGTTTCCGTGGCAAATTAGTTCCTCAGCATGTATTCCAAAAAACTGGATATGTGCTTCAAAAGCTGGAACATCTGGGAATTTCACAGTAGAATTCTGCACAGATGCAGCGGAATTCAGATCCTTTCAAAACTATGTTAGAATTAATGTGAATACACTTTCTTTGTTGTGTTAATATGTCTTGTTTTCTATTATCTCTCAGTGCACTCTGTGGCATCATTATTTCTCTCAGCTTTGGTCTTTTGAGGAAAACAGATTATCAAAGAAATTGATTTCACGTCAGGAAGTATAGAGATCTTGATCCCTGGAATAAGTGCTGGTCAGTTTCATCCTGACGTTGTGGGAAAACATAATGAAAAAAAAACTTAATGAGAAAAATCAACTTAATGAGAATGTAAACAGTCAGATGGTCTCTCCATATTTGCTTCACAATTTGACTCAGGAGTCATTTTGATGTGCTCAAAACAATTAAGTCAAAGGTAAAGTCCCCATAAAATCAAAATTGAAGTTTGTTGGCCTTTTAGTATCAATATGTTAGCCGTAAGGTTATCTATAAGCCAGTGTGCTCCAAAACAACAACAAAATTTGCATTTAGAACATATAAGCATTCAAAACTTACAGTCTCTAAATTCGGCCAGTACAGATCAATAATTCTGATGGCATTGCCCTGCACTTCAGCTACTCATCACACTTTCAGTCCAATCAAATGCTCTCTAGAATCCGAAGCGTCCCGCACCCTACACTATAAACAGAGGCTGAAGCTATGACTGAAGTCGGTCACTTGTTCACAGAATTTGTATTTTCTGTATGGTGAATAGTGTATAGGGGATAGGGATTGATTTAGTGTAAATTATTCTTTCCATACGTCTGAATCGGCGCAGATCACAAAACATATCGGACCCATTTAAATTCTACACAGAATGATATATTTTATAGCGATATGGATGAGTGTGGCTGTCATACGCTGTCAAATGCAGCTTTAACAAGCTCAAAGGCTCTGGTTTTTGAGGAGCTCATTTTGACAAGGTAAAAGGGTTGTTGTTTTACACAACCATTGAGATTTTTTAACCAAAGTATATTATTGATTAAAACGCTAAAGAATCATATCAACTTGTGGAAAATGGGCATCCGATGATCCCTTTAAGAAATTCAGACAATAAATACCGTTTTGTGGCTCTTTAATGTGTCGTGACAGATTGCTGTAGCACTTCAGTTTAAACAGCACGTGAACCAATCATACTAAGTGAAAGTCCACCAAAGTTAATCTGCTCTCCTTTCTGGTTTGTTTGTTTGGACACAATGGCAGATTCTGCGTTATTATTGGTGAGATCACCTGTCAATCAAACTTCCTGCAAAGGCTGAATTGCGGATGGAAGAGTGTTCAATATACGTGTTCAGCTAAATTGCTCACAATTGCATTTGTGAACACTAGTAGTGCAGAAATCATACAGCATTATTATGAAAGGCAAATAAAGGACAAAGTGCTTACTCTGTGTGCAGCGCAACATTTATTCCATAGTTTATGTTGCCTGTGTTAAGAGTTATAAATCTATATAGGCCTATTTTATCCCCACTTGTACACTAAGATAAGAGACCCATATTACAGTGTTTTGTACACACCTCACATTTTCACCGGCTGTTTTGACCTCTGCAGAGGTGAAATATAGGCTGAACAACCACAGCAGAGAGCTAAGCACTCCTGTGGCTGTGGTTGTAGAGTATAGTACATTAAATCTGTTTTATAAGGGCTTTAAATAACTGGCTGTGTTGGCCAGAATACTGCTCTAAAAGCATATTCAGAATTGATTAGGTTGTAGTGCTTTGCATAATTATAAAGTGGTCTGTATTGTAAAATAAATATCAGATTGCACATAAAACTGACAATGTGAGAATTCATCAAACAGAGCAGTATAAAAGCAGTATAAGATCTTAATGTGCAGTAATTTATAGGACTTCAGGTATGTTCCAATTCATTTTGAAGGGTGTATCTGTAAACCCATCTAACATGGATCTGGGAGTCATTTCTCATCAGTTTTCTTTTGCATTGATCCATGCAAACGGGCACACCCCACCGTAATCAATTCTACATTTGTTTACTAAGCATCTGGATTGGCTCACCATATTCTCTTGCTACCGCTAAATCAATTTTAAACAAATACAAATGCCAGAGAAAACTAGATTGTTTTACTTTTTCAAGATTCGTCTACAGTTTTTCAAACATATACAAACGGATGATTGATTTTCACTGAGGGCAGTGTAAATGCGGTTTGTTCATTCATCATGTGCCGTCATGTTTCTTCCATCATAATTAAGCCAGAGTAATGAAATTTATTCAGTACATACTCAATAAACATTTGTCTGGAAAATAAAGACTTGGAGGACTAAATATGGTTTTTGGTTTGTTTATTTTTTATTCAAATTTTTTTTTTTTTAGAAAGAGGGAAAGAAAAGTCTACATAAAAGAGGAAGACCTTTTATGTTAAGCTACTTAAGTGCATTTCTGCCTGGCCTGTGGCGATGCTGTCTAAATGAGTGAAGATCCTATAACTCAGACTGGACAGCCTTTTGCTCAGGCAAATTCGCAGCATGTTGCTGAGTCAAAGTCTGTGGATAAAAGCCGCCATGATTTGGTGCTGCATGCAGCTTTTTGATTTATGACCGTGCACTGAAAGTGCTGCTTATGGCTTTCTCCTGGATACTGAGAAACCTATTAACTTGTTTTAGAACTATCTACAGTAATCGTACCACTGAATCTTGTACATATACAAAGGGAGTCAGAAATTGTGCCCTCAGTTCCACATGTATTATACACAAGCAAATTATACTGTGCACTCTTACTCGCAGGGGTCATATCATGAAAAATTGGATTTTCCTTAACTGATATTTTTGTGTTTAATAGTTAATGTAATAATGAAAACATACTGTACCTATGTGGGAACACACTGGGATAATACCGACAACATACACCAAAATAACATGCTCTCTCGGTCAAAAGTTTGAAATAATAAAGAATTTTTAATGTTTTTAAAGTCTTCTAAGCTCACCAAAACTGAATTTATTTGATATATATATTATATTGATATAATATTTGTTATTTAATATACATTTTTTACTTGACCAAAATTTAATTGATGAATTCTGAAAAAAGGTATCATAATTTCTAGAAAAATATTAAGCACCACGACTGTTTTAAAAACAGTTATTTTATTTTTTTACTTTTGAACAAACAAATTCAGCCTTGGTGAGCAAAATACTTCTTTAAAAAAAAAATTAAAAATTGATTATTCTAAACGTTTGACTGCCAGTGTATATACAGTTGCAATCAAAGTTATTCAATCCCCTTGACCTGCAAGACATTTTGCTGCAGAGAACAAAATTTTGTGAAAACAATTCAACAGACATCAGTACACTGTTGGAGAAAGTTTATTAATACACATTTGAGTAATTTTGAGAATGTAAGTTGTTGAATAGTGAAAAAAAAATCACATTTGGTCTAAACGTTCATGTTCAAAATTATTCAACCCCCAAAAGTCAAATTTGGTGCAGAATCTTTTATTCTTTATAAGCACCAATAAACTAAGTGCTTAGAACTCGCCTGAGAACACTTTCCGATCACTGATAATCTTTGGTTTTCACATTGCCACTGCTCAAATTCAACCAGATATTTTCCATGAGAATTAAATCTGGAGATTGAACAGGCCACTCAAGAACATTCTATGACTGATCCCTGAACTAAGCATAAGTCAGTTTGGATGTATACTTTGGGATGATTGTCCTGCAGGAAAGTCCACTGATCATTAGCTTCAGTCTTTGCACAAAAGGCATCACAATTCTTGCCAAAATGGCCTGAGACTTCAAAGAATCCATGATATCCTTCATGCACTCATGTTTTACATCTCTCGAATTTCTAAAGGATTAATTGTGTTTTAAGACAATTTTGTTCCCTACTATAAAAATAAGTGACTTAAAATGGCATTGTTGAATAGGGGATGAATAATTATGACATGGCTGTGTTATTCAAAAATCCTATAACTCAAAAACATTACATTATATATTGACATTATCACTTTTAATATGCCAGTAAACTGTTGTAGATGCAATTTTTATAAAGTCCTGGATCTTCAGAAAGTTGTAAAGTATTGCAGTCTCGGGGGGGTTAAATAATTTCAATAGCAACTGTATGAAATTAAATTTCAAGAAGACTGAGCCTTGAATTGTCAATCGGTAAATTAACCGTCTCGTTCATTAAACACACCATGAGTTTGTGACAGGAATCCTCAGATAGAGTTAAGATAATAACTAGAGAGGGTTTGCAATTACATCTCAGCGGGAACAGAGGACAATATCCTATTAAGGCTTTCAAAGAGAGGCCATTTTCACCAGATGGAGGTCAAAGGTCATTCCAAATTGAGCTGGCCCAACCTCTGCTTTGTGCTGCACTGTGTGTTTTGGTCACGGTGTCACATCAACATTTTACCAGTTTTTATTCATTTTTGCATTCCATTCCATTTTGTTTCAGCAACAAATACGCATTTTGTCAGGTTAAACTATTATTGTTGTTGTTTTTGTGACTATTTCATTATTATCATTTGCCTTGCATCATATTCTGTAACACACCTAGTTCCACTTCCATACAGGAGAACTATAACTCAGTTTTTGGTCTTGCAAAAATGTCTACTGACATATGAATCACAGCTGGTGAAATGATTATTTGACAGAACTCCATGTTCCATGAAGCCCTATCTAGATGTTTGTTATGTTCTCCGACTGAGTCACCTCGTACATGGGCAGATAATAGACCACTGCCTGTCTAAGGACATGAAAGAGGCTCCATAAATTATACAGAGCTCAACAGAAAGGATCAATAACCTAAAAAACCTAAGGAAATAAATGAGACATTTTGCAGCTAGCCTAATTAATAGGACATATACAAACTAGAATTTACAGTTAGCATGCGGTGGAGAATGTAAATGTGTGTGTGTGTATGCGTGTGGCTGTAAAAAATTATTTTAAGACCATGTCATGCATGAACGTGATGTGTTATATATTGTTATTGATAATTCAGTACAAAAATAACAGTAATACAGAATACAGTGTTGTTTTTGCTTCTAAAATAGTGTAATCCATCTCAGAAAGAAAGAAAATATGACAAAATGCATACTCCCCATGTCTGAGTGCTATTACACAATGATACATTTCAGCTTTTAGTGAACAGGTAAGTGGTCCATCTCCCTGCAGTGATGCATTTGACAATACTGTCATTCACAAAGAAAAACAAAGTAATTTAGCATTCTGTTCCACTGAATAACCAGTAATCTTCATTCTAGTGTGCGTCTGAGCAAAACACTGTCGAAGTGAATGCTGTTCCTGTCAGAACTAAATGTTACATAGATGAACCTTCAGTCTGTGATTCAGCAGATGCTTCTGTGTGATGTGTGATGCAAGCGACTGATTTCTTTGTTGAACAGCACAACGTGTTCCTCCCAGAGTGAGGAATTACAGAGCTGAACCTAGAGTGCTACTGTATTATTTTATTATGGAATAACATCTAATTGAGGGATTAGAAAGAAAGGTTAGCACATAAGCGGAGATGAAGGTTACACATCCTATCTTTTCATTGGAAGAATAAAGGAGGATTACTATAATTACTCTGTGTAGTTTTATAAGATATCAGGTTTAATTTAGTTGTAATTACGTGGTTTATGCATCCCTGATATTTTGAAGAAAACAGACAAATTGGAAAGGAACCATTTCCAGTTTGCAAGCATAACATCACAAGAGCCAAAACAATTACCTTGATTGTCTATCAGATGCAGTGCCACCAGCAAAAATGAAGGAAAAACTGATAATTAGAGGTTCAATGTACTCAACAGAAGCTTATTGATTGTAAAGCTCTGAGCTGTTTTTGCCCATTGGAAATATAGTTTAGCATAATTTGGCAGACATGCACTTGAACACTATTTTGATTGGAGCGCTTAAAATTTAATAAAATGAGGAAAGATTAGCTTTGACGTTGGTGAGGACAAAATGAGCTGACCTTTAGTAACCTTTTTATAAAAATGTACTCAACTGCCCTAGTTTGGGTGGATCTTTTACATTACCAGTGGCTTTGGGTGAAGTCCAAGATAAACAAAAAAATAGCATCTTTAAGTGATCAAAATGAAGCTTATTCATAGCTATATTGCGTTTATCTGTGCGCCGTAATGGATTATGAAAAAAAGGTTATGGGAAAGAGAAAAAATTACTCATACAGGGCTTAAATAAACAGATGAACTGCAGTGAAACTAGATTGGAATAAACCTGCAACAAAAAACACTCATAAACCATACCTTTTTCCTTATATGGCCATAATTATAATCACTGACTATTTAAACTTTTTAAAAATGACTAATCTTTAAATCCAACTGCTTTCTTAAATCAAATGAATGGCTCAAAGTTTAACGAAGTAATTTTCTACTCGATCTGTCTGAATGACCCTAAGGGCTAGAGCTGGATATGAAATGGCACATCTTCACAAAGACACTCTGAGGAACAAAATGCCATCATCCAGTAATTACACACATAAAATTTCCAATATGACGCAGAATACCAGTCAAAGTCACTTTTCATTATTTTGTACCTGTACCTACTAATGGAAAGAGACTGTTATTATCCATTTAAGTCAAAAGAAACTTTGTAAAACCAAAGAAAGCACAATAAATCTCTGGGGATGGAAAGGCTGTCTGTCCTGTAGTACCATGAATTTTAAATTCTCAAAGGTAAGAGCAGAAAAATTGTGACACTTCTGAGTGAAACTAAGAAAAAAAATCTAAAAACAAAATATAACTTTTTAAATCAAAAGACTATCAAAACGAGCCATTCCATTGAGAATACACAAAGCCTTAAAATAAACATCAAGGACATTGTATATGAATTTGCTGAAAGAATTACATTACATGAATTACAAGTAAAATGTGAGTAGTGAGTCATATATTTTTTTATTTTCTTTCTGTCTTTTTGTATTAAGTAATTTAGTAAATATGGCAGTGTTTTAGTGCTGTAATATTGTTAGAATAAAGTCAAAATTACAAAGTTAATCATTCACTTACTCTAAAAAAAAGGTCTGTGGTAGTTAACTGGCTGATTTATGAAAACAATAAAACAATTTTGGCAAAATTGTAATTGAGGTTATGTTGTACAATTATGTTGTATGTTATGTTGTATGATTACATGAGATGTTCATTTTATTAAGTTGTTCTGATTTTTTCCAACATGTATTCTAATATTTATTCCTGTTTATTTCATGCTGCAACTAGTAGCAAAGAGAAAAAATGATTGATTCATATACTGCTTGAACTGAGGCAAATACAGTGATCTTACTTATTAAAGAGTGAAAAAACACAGTTATTGTTTGGATAAAAATTGTCAGAATTTAATGGTAATGATTTGTGTTATATTAAAGGGGTCATCGGATGCAAAGTTCACTTTTACATGTCGTTTGAACGTTAATGTGTGTTGGCAGTGTATGTACAAATCTACCCTATAATGATAAAAATCCATGCAGTGTTTTTTAATTCATCTGTAAGAATAATATCCCATTTTTTAAATCGAGCCATTCTCAGATGCCTATCGGTGTGGCGATGACATGAGCGTCTTACCTCAGACACGCCTTAAATCAGTTGTAACAGTCTGACCGCCATTGTTTTGATGCCGGAGCAGCGATGTAATTTAGACAAGAATATCTCAGATTGAGCGATTGAAGTGTTGCTGGATGTAACAATGAACATAGTGGTCATCATTTACTCCCAACATCTGAGCCGCTGAAGAGGATTACGTTTGTTTGTGAATGGAACGCGCCTCCCGATCTACATAAATGCATCTATGTTCGTGCAAATCATACGTGATCCAGCTTCACCTATAGCAGAAGTGAGTATAATGGGTTTTTATGAATCTCTGCAATCACCTTTCCTTATGCCGTGCTAGTTAGCCAGTTTCGCGGCTAAACGCGCTAAATGCGGCTAAAGTAAACAATCTCTCACAGCACAGCTGGTCACTCCACAGAGAGAAGAGAGGGGCGGGGCGAGCAGAGCTCATTTGCATTTAAAGGAACAGTCCATCAGAATGGGTTGATTTTTGCTGAGCTCATTTTGACAAGGTAAAAAGGGTGTTGTTTTACACTACCATTGAGAATTTAGCCAAAGTATATTATAAACTTTTCATTAAGACCCTAAAGAATCAACTTGTGGAAAATGGGCATCCGATGACCCCTTTAAAAGTAACAAACGCTTATTGCAATTATTCAGCGGCTGGCACGTTACAAATATCCTAATGAATAGACCTGAAAGGTTAAATATTATTTCCAAGCATTTTTTATTACCATCAGTAAAACAGCTTGTTAAAAGTCATGTACCTTAACAATAAAAAGTGTTGGAGCCCACGTTAACCTATTACATTTGTATTCTCTCAAGTTTATGTAAACATGCACTGAAGTCTTTGGATGCTGCATCTCATCTTGCTGGATTTGAATCATGAGTTTGAATTGCTTAAATCAAGACAACAACACAAGAATCATTCAGTTTATGTCTTTAATGAGTTTATTGCATTTCACTGAATATCATTTAATGTATTTTGCTAAGTTCCTCATTACTTTGTGTGTACACTTATTGTGTACTTGATTTCTATCTACTCACAAATATGGTTTATAGCAGGTGTTGACAGTGATTAACAACTATTACTGATGAAGGACGGGGTCGGGTGAGGCTGCTATAAACCATTAATTAAAGCTCATTTGGTTAGAGAGAACAACCACCCCGCTCTCCTGTTGTCAATCACTGTGTCACACCCCCCACCACACACAACGCACTACACCACACCGGGCATTTACAACTCTACCCGGCCCCCCCTGCACACCTACAGACCACCACAGCCCGGCAGGGGGGGCAAGTATACTGACTTCACGAGCTTTTTACATACCACAAAGGGTCTGCACGTGAAGCTGAGTGTAAAGCACGACGGAGTTACAATAGAGAAACATATCAGTAATCCCGCGAGGAGAACAGGTATATAATGCGCAAAACTACAGCTTCGAATTTACCAAGAGTCATTTAGAACGCTTCTTTCCAAATCGCTTTATGACGTCATACTAAGTCGTCTCGGATGGCCGTTTTTTTTTTTTTTAAAAATAAATACGAAATATCTCCTATTTTAAGGACTCACTGTCACTGCTGACATATTAGGCCATAGATACCAACATAAATATCAAGAACACTTGCACACACTGTTATGGGGATAGCTATAAGAATGTTCGCCTCTCGGGAGTTTATTTTTAGGCTGTTTAAAGTATTTTTTTAATGTTTTATGATAAACATTTTTACCACATGTGTTTCTTTTTAAATGCCATTTATGCATACTGTAGATTTTATTCTTCTACTCTATATTCGTCAAACTTCCAATTAACTATAAACAAAGGATAAAATATGTATTCTGTATTTATTTTTTGAACGTGATTTACATACATTTTTCGAAAATGTCCTTAAAATGCGGTGTTACTGCACCACAGCTATATGACTTTTTTCTTCTCCGAATTATTGAGTGACTGGCGCGCTACAAATAGTGAATAGACTTTAAAACATTAAATATTATTTCCAAGCACGTATACCGTCAGTAAAACAGCTTGTGAATAGTCATGTAATGTGGTTTACCTCAGAAAAAGAGCTTTGGAGCCTATATTACTTGCTAAGCACTAAATCCCGGCAGGTCTTAAAGGGACAGCAGTCTAATATTCCTGCTGCTCTTGACTAAAGTCAATTTCGTAACTTTAGTAAGAAGAAATTACTCATATAGTGATAAAAGTAAAAAAAAAAAATAAAAAAAATAAAATAAAATTGGTTGTGCAACTAATAACTCACTAAAAAAATATTTAGATATATGGACCAACTTTCTAAACAGCATCTTATATTAAAAGAAAAATCATGCTAAGGTCATGACATTGTTAATATTCGCCCATCATTCTTGCAACAGGCTTGTGGGTGCGAATCAAGCAATATCTTCTCTTTTAGATATGTGAAAATTGGAAAACACAGCATGAAAGGAGCCTGACAAGATCAAACATGTATTTTGATGAAGGCTAAGAACATTGGGTCACATAAGAGGTGCAGCCTCAGCTCTGCTCATGTTCCAGTTCATTCTATTACTAGCCTGTAATACATGCACACATTGCTTCTAAACTGTCTGAACATCAATCAACACAGTATATACTTATAAATAAACATTACAGAATGAACTTTACACCGACCCTTGACATTCTGCATGCGTTATGTCTGGGTTAAATGAAAACGTCAGTTGCTCTTATACTGGAGATATATAGACGTAATATGTAGAGTTAATATTTCTGAGCAGAACCTTTGTCACAGCATACCTGGGTTAATGGTGTTGTTCTTCCTGTGTGTACAGTTTGCTAAATGGACATACCTTGAGTCAGCAAATAACATAAATGAGGTGTTTTTCATTGAATACAGAACAGACGTTTTGTGGAAAGATTATGGAAAAAAGGCATTGAAATATATTGGCAAACAAAAAGGCATTCTGACGGATTTATACCTTGTCAAGCTTGATATGACTCCAACTAAAATTTCATTTATAAGTAAAACTGCATATAAAGGCAGAATGGCTTGTCAGGAATGAAAAAATATTTGACATCCTGATTAAACATTTTTTTACATGAAATGTTCCTCATTATTTAGTTTCTAGCAGCACATCCTAAAAATCTTACATTGCTCAGGAAATTAGAAGACAAAAAATAAGCCTCGTCAGGACTAGAGAAGTAATTATCATGTCATGCCCGTCACAGAAATAAATTCAAGCCTGATAAATGCTGTGGAAAAATAATTACTTCTCAGTTCAAGCTTCTCTTGTAGCATTATTGATGGTGTTGTTAGATCGCCTCGTTAGATATGTCTTTTACTATTCATCTTCCAATTACATGTGTGGTGCTTGTTGACTTCAAAGTGATAGCTTATAGTGTACCACCATCAAAGACGTTCAGGAAGAAGACAAAACAGAGGGGGAGATTACAAATGGCTTTTAATGGATCTGGTAGCACAGACAAACATCAGATGATCCCTTTAGAATTGAAAATGCTGAAGTCTCTCACCAATATCTAGTATTTAAAATACAAACTGATCAATGAAGAGTGATTTGAAACATGAAGTGACTGTGCAGAAAATAAAGACTGATTGTGTAAACGGTGTCTTTTGTGCTGCTTGCTGAATTAACTTGAATCACAGTTTTTATAAAAAAAGATAAAAATCTTTATTTGCATTGTATTGAATTTCCCTTGCAGTCCTGGCTTTTTCCTGTATTAAAAGTTTTAATACCGAAGCCTGTTTGAAACCTAGCTACCTCATTAAATTATAATTACAAAAAGCAGAAACACAAAAGCAGCAAATCTCCTGTACTTTGAATGAAAAAATGGCAAATGAGTTTCTTGAGGATAGTTGTTCCCTGACAAATGCAATTCAAGTTTAAGCATAACTGTCATATACCAAAGTAAATTATAAATGTGTGTCCTTGTCTCGTCCAGATGTGGCAACAATGCTCTTGATCGAGCTTGATCAGCCTCTTACTTTTTTGGATGCTGTTTAAAAAAAAAGAAACAGGTTGTACAGCATTAGATTAATCAAATACTGAACAGAAACTTAACTCCATTTTAACATGGTAACTTAATATTTAGCTGAATAAGATTTACAGCTGAGGTCAAAAGTTTACATACACGTTGCAGAATCTGCAAAATGGTAATTATTTTACCAAAATAACTGGGATCATACAAAATGCATGTTTTTTTTTAATTTAGTACTGACCTGAATAAGATACTTCACATATAAGAGATTTACGTATAGTCCGCAAAGGAAAAAAAAAGCTGAATTTATAAAAATGACCCCGTCCAAAAGTTTACATACGCTTTTTTTACACACTTTTTTGTAGTGATAGTTGTTCATGACTCCCTTGTTTGTCCTGAACAGTTAAACTGCCCACTGTTGCTCAGAAAAATCAGAAGTCTTTGGATTTCCAGCATTTTCATGTATTTGAACCCTTTCCAACAATGACTGTATGATTTTGAGATCCATCTTTTCACACTGAGGACAACTGAGGG
>JAHKKF010537970.1:38525-72074 GCA_019740295.1 Labeo calbasu
GAGGGACTCACATGCAACTATTACAGAAGGTTCAAATGCTCACTGATGCTCCAGAAGGAAAAGCAGTGCATTAAGAGACAGGGGGTGTAAACTTTTGAACATAATGAAGATGTGGACATTTATCTTATTTTGCCTAAATATCGTATTTCTTTCATTTAGTACTGCCCTTCAGAAGCTACAGAAGATACTTACATGTTTCCCAGAAGACAAAATAAGTTACATTTACCCTGCTATTCAAATTTAAAAATGTAAATTTCAGGCTATATTCAATACAGTCCATACAGTCATTCTTGGAAAGGGTTCAAATACATGAAAATGCTGGAAAACCAAAGAATTTGTGGGACCTGAAGGATTTCTCTGAGGAAAAGCAGGCGGTTCAGGACAAACGAGACTCACGAACAACGATTACTAAAAGAAAAAAAACACAGCTGTGGATCATTCAGGTAACAACACAGTATTAAGAATCAAGTGTATGTAAACTTTTGAACGAGGTCATTTTTAAAAATTCAACTATTATTTTCTCTTGTGAACTAGTGGACTACATGTAAACATCTTATTCAGGTCAGTACTAAATAGAAAATAAACATTTACAAATGATGAAAAGTCTAAACATTACATTGGATACAGTAAAAACATGAACAAATATTTAATGAAATATGAATAGTTTGTGAAGTGCTTAAAATTACAAATTAAGTAAACTTTGTCACAACATTTGTAAATGTAGAAAAGAGCATTAGGTAATATATGAAATGAAGTTTAAAGACATTTGTTAGCATTCATAAGTACAATTAAGCTTTTAATCATTGTATAATTCCTGCTAAAATCACTTTTTAAAAGTGCATCATCATATAAACAAAGTTTAATAACATTTGTAAACACTAATTATCCATTCAACATTATATAATGTTTGTAAATGATTTGTTAATTAAGCTTTTAATCACTGTAAACCATCTGTCAAAATAGTGCGTGATCACATGGTTTAAAAGTTTAATGACATTTGTAAGCATTTATAAATATTTATATATAAGATAAAGACCTGTTAATCATTAGGTAATGCTTAGTAAGTACATTAGTAGACATTAACAAGCACATTATCTCATATTTCTAGCTATTTGAATGTATATTAACTAATGATCTGTTACACATTATATAATGTTTGTTAATGATTTATTACTAAAAGTTTATATATAAAACATTTGTAAGATTTGTCCTCAGTTCACTAGCTAACGCCCCACAGTCTCAGCCAACTGGTCGAAACAGCACGAGCCCCCAGAGACAGTAATCTGAATCTTACCGCAGAGAGTGGTTCAATAAATGCTGTTAACATTAGCATATTCAGCCATTTCTTTTTTTAAAATGACAGCTCTTAACCTCACAAAAGTGCAGATAATTAACCTACGGGTTTCAGAAAGAATGGTGTAGACTGAAGATCTATAACTCTCAAAGGAAAACTGCGTGCCAGGACCTAATGGAATTCACCCCCTTAGAACGTATGTCATCAAATTAAAACACACCACTAATCACAAAAGCTCTTTTTGTAATGATCTCAGAGGGGTACTGGATATCAATTGGATACAAGTCATATTTTCATTTCCATTCTTTTCAGATGATCAGATATGGAACATAGGGATCAGATATGGAACCGCTGACAGAGGAAAAGGGCTCTCACCTCAAAGACACGATCACTAGACCTTCACAATAATAGGGTGAATGGTGTAGCGATGTACAAATCTTATCAAACTACACGGCCGCACCTTTGCTTTCTAATAAGCATCTGCTAGCACGTCTGCACCGCTGCGATACCACGCTTAAAGACTCCAATAGAGCGAACAGGCTTCTCGAGAGACCGCACAGCCCACAAACCCCAGGCTTTCACCTCACAAATACGTTTCTATGGGAATAATTCTCAGACTTTGACCTGAGATCATTTGTCTTTATTTCCTGGAATCGTATTTTGCAGTGCAATTTAGAGAGAGGGGAAATGGCCTGCGCTCTCGAAGATGGCTCGCTGAACTTTATGGGCCGAAAGGAACTCCGTGTTGACACAAGCTTAAAAAAACGCCACATTTTATGGAATAAAATCAATTTACGTGAAGATGCACCATTAAATGCATGAAAGCACCTTTGGTCCAAAAATGAGGCTCTACAAACAGAAATGCACATGATTATGTATAATGGTTTTTAGCATTGAGATAATAACATCGTTGTCATATACACATAATGCACTGGCCATCTGTAGATCTATTTGAAGCTAGTAAAACTAAAAGTGTTTGTTTGGATTGTTATGTTCACAAACGTCATTCAAAAGTTCAGGGTCATTCATCTAAGGAAATTATGATATATTTGTTATGATTCTTCAAAGTTTGAAAGAACAGCGTTTATTTATTTGTAATATTACGAACATCTTTACTGTCATTTTTGAGAAAATTAATGCATCCTTGCTGAATAAAAGTAAAAATTGCACTCGTAAAATTATACTGACCCTGAATGTGTTTATTTATTTATTTTCAGGTGTGTTCTGAAATACTCACTGCAGCAGCGAGAGCTTGGTCAAGGTCTGCAATAATATCTTCCTCATCTTCCAGGCCCACAGACAGACGAATGAGCGTATCACTGATGCCCAGCACTTTCCTCTCATCCTCACACACTGAAGCATGAGTCATAATCGCTCTGGAAAAGAAAAGGTGCACCATGGGAAATGGAGGTGGATGAAATGTTCCCTGATTAATTTTGATTTGATTTTCAAGAATAAATCATGGTAACATTGGACAAGGTATGACATCAAAAAGACTTAGACTAAGAAATAATTCAGCGATGTTATCACTGCCATTCTAGTGAAACATAAATACCATAAAAATAATGTTTCAAAAGCCATCTGGTGTCTAACCTTAAGTGTGTTTTTATATTAAAAGTTGACTAGTATAGCCTAAAGAAATGTTCCATTAATTCCTGTTAAATAATCTACAATGAGGCAAACCCTTCAGACAAAAGGGTTGTTTCTGCAATTTCTTTTTATATTTTACAACAACATTAGAGCTCTCGCGCCCTCTTGTGGCAATACAAAATAACCATCTCAAGACTTTTAGTGGGTTAAAGGAGTTCACTTCCAGAATGAAAATTTCCTGATTATTTATTCACCCGTATTTCAAAGATGTTCATGTCTTTCTTTCTTCGGTCGCAAAGACACTAAGGTTTTTGAGGAAAATATTACAGGATTTTTCTCCATATAGTGGACTTCAAAGGTTGCCAACGGGTTGAAGGTCCAAATTGCAGTTTCACTACAGCTTTAAAGGGCTCTACACGATCCCAGATGAGGAATAAGCGCCTTATCTAGTGAAACGACTGGTCATTTTCTTAAAAAAATAAATAAATTTATACACTTTATCCACAAATGCTCGTCTAGCACTAGCTCTGCAATGCGCATGTGTAATCACGCTGGAAAAGTCACGCGTTGATGGTTCTTCATCTGTGTACTTTGGTTTAAAAAGGTAAGGTGGAGTGAAAAACTCCCATCTTATTTTCTCAACTTGTCCGACATTGTTTTACCTGTTTTTTGTAAAGGGCATTTGACTTTCTTTGCACGTTCGCTTTGTAAACACTGGGTCGGTACTTCCACTTACATCACGTGTGCATGATTACGTAACATGTGAGGTCGAGCTAGTGCAAGACGAGCATTTGTGGTTATTTTTTTGTTTTTAGTAAATGACTAATCGTTTCACTAAATAAGAATCTTATTCCTAGGCTGGGATCGCATAGAGCCCTTAAAGCTGCATTGAAACTGCAATTTGGACCTTCAACCCATTGGCTTCCACTGAAATCCAATATGGAGAAAAATCCTGGAATGTTTTCATCAAAAACCTTAGCTTCTTTTTGACTGAAGAAAGAAAGACATGAACGTTTTGAATGACATGGGGGGGTGAGTAAATTATGAGGAAATTTTCATTCTGAAAGCGAACTTCTTTCACATACATGCACACTTATTACATATTTAGCATACTTATAAATGAAAAAAGGGATTACACTTGTTTTTTACTGTATGCTCTGGATTTATAGGCACGATATGTAAGCTTTCATCACTAGAGGGTGCATATTCAAAACAAACAAGAAACAAAAGCGTAGTTTGATGATGCTGTGATTGAGTGTGAAATCATAGGAGTTGTTGTCTTCATCCCCACAGCCAATGGAATCCAACGGAACTCGGGCTGAAATGATGTTCATGGAGGAACTAATGTAGTAAAGACTTATTAAGGCCACTGTAGTATGAAGCAGGGTGGGGCTGAAAGTCGTAGAAGCAAAACAAGGAAGCTGGAGTGATTGCTAATGAGAGATGAGCGCAATACTTTTATTATGCCGCAGTCCACTTCTTCCGGTCATGCGTATGTAGGAAAAAGCAACTCTGTTTTATCATACTAGATAGATTTGAGTGTTCTGAAGTGTTGTTATAATGCTACTCTGTGCGTTCGTCACCTGTCTAATAAAAACATAACACATTAAAGTCTTTGGTGTTTCCATGTTTTTACCAAATAAAACCGGAAAAAATGAGGGTGTATGACGTCATTGGTAGGCGAAGCAATGACGTGGTCCGTTACACTAGCTAAAATTGCTTATTTCTCTGGATTTAAACATTCTTCAAAACATTTGGGATAATGTAAGTACACAAGTTAGCAAAATATATAACACTGTTCTAGTGGTTCTTGGATATTTTATTCAAAAAAATCTTACATATTGTGCCTTTAAGTCAGATTTTCCCTCAGAACAGAGAATTTGAATATACTTACGGGTGCTCTGCTAGACTCTCATAACCACCAAGACTTTCAGCAAGTGCAAACAACTGAAACGCAAAACACAATATAATTTCTTTAAAAATGTGAGATGTAAAAGATTTTCAAACAGTATGAGGCTTCAAAGCACCTTTAAACTGCTGAGGAAAGTTGAGGCGTGTTCCAGTTTTCCTTTGATGTAGAAAGTGATCATCCCAGGACAGCCTGTGCACTGTCTCTTAGTCAGCTCATACTGAGGGTGCGATGGAAGACCTGAGGGAAAAGAGGTGCTCGAGAGTCAACCAAGTCTGACTGGAATATCAGGTAATTTTAAACAATTTAGTTCAAGTTTGCCTCATAGATTGTGTTATACCAATGAAGCACCTACACTACAATTCAAAAATTTGGGAAATTTAACTTTTATTCAGCAATGAAAGACTTTTATGTTGTTTAAAAAATTTCAAAAGCATTAAAGTAATATTACCAACCCCAAACCATGTTTGGTATTGTATATAGATTCACAAAATTACACCAACACAGTAGTATTACCAACTCGTCCAAATATTTACTATTGTATTTATTTAATGCCAAATTCGCCCAACATAACTTCTATATAAACTGACAATAATATCATAAACACCTGGGAAGACGACTCTGTCCACTCTTGGATCGGCCTCCAGAAACTGTGCCGCAGCCAACGCATTCTTAAAGTGCTGCTTCATTCTCAGGTGGAGAGTCTTCAGACCCCGATTGCACATATAGCAGTCAAATGGAGAGGGCACAGCCCCAAGAGCTGAAGAAAATGGGGAGGAAGACTCCATTAAAAACCTTAACCTTAAAAGTTCTACTTCTGCTATGCAGTTGACTCATTTTTAATGGTACAATCAGGGATAAATCTGTAATCTGATATAATTGCTATAAGAAACTAACAGAAAGCACAGGGTTCAATTATCACATCAGGATTGTAACAGTGTGACAGGTGGGAGGTATGGGAAGAAGTTAAAATTATAACTTGTTCAAATGACACGTACAGTGATCAGTGAAACTCACAAATTAAAATGAAGGATATAGCAATAATATGCAAAGAAAGCTTCTGAGCTATGTTCTTCTTCTTTTATTTACATTTTATATAACTGCTTAGCAACAAGACTACATGCAATAACAAAAGGGAAATACTGCCAGGAGATATTAATATAGGATATTACTTTGACCTGAAGACAAGCAACTTTCTTTTCAAGTGAATGAAGTACATTTTTCTTGTACCTTACAAAAGACCCCCTATAGTGTAGATAAAAATTCATTGTTTACAGAGTTATATCTAAATATTGCACCTGGTGCTTCTCTCTGGCATGTTAAAGCACATCTTCTGCATATATATGCATGTTGTAACATTGAGATGAACCTTTAACACTCTTCGGTGATAAGCTCAGTGGCCTATGATTCTTTGGCCTTGTGATTACCTGATTAAAAAAAAAATAATAATAAAATAAAATCAAGCTTATAGTACAACATCAATTACGTTTAGCACGTCATAAATGGATGTTCTTTTGCGTACGTTATGGTTTATTAAGAGTATCAGCATCATATCATATATCGGTAAAACCTGACAACAATGAAATTTATACAGATGCATCTGTGCACATAAATATTGTCTACTGCAAATATGCATATATGCATGTGTGCCATCAGTTTTCTATTGCTAGTACTGTCTAGTAAATTGGCTTTATTTCAAATGGTAAAAAAAAAAAAAAAAAAAACCACGTTACTAACTGATTGTGAAATACATATTACATAATCGCACAGCCCTTTTAATCTTATGCCACAAAGTCATGCAATAAAGACAGGAGCAGTTAGAAGAAAATAAGGATGTTATCAGTCAAATTTTCACAATTAAGTCTTATAGATTTCCGTTTAGATTAGCAGAGCCTTACCATTCTGCAAAAACTTCAGTCGTTCATAGAGGTCATCACGGCTGAGAGAAATCAGTCCCATCACAACATCGCTGTGTCCTGGAATTACACAGATAATTTTAACTTTGAACAACAAACTTTCAGTTATAGGAAAGGTTAATCTAATTTCTTTATTCTTTTTTTTTTACCATTCATGTATTTTGTTGCAGAATACATGCAGATGTCTGCTCCAAGTGCAAGGGGGCGCTGTTGTGGGAATAAGAAAATGGTGTAATACTTAAATCAAGATCTAGATTCTGTATAAGGAAACTCTATACCAGCACTGGAAACTTGTAAAACAAGTCATTTGTACTCAACGTGCTGTCTCTGGACATGGTAATGTTGCTTTATATTCTCAGATTACATTCATACATCAAACACCAGCAGCACTGGGTTACGTATTCAAATAAAGTAAATGTTCGCACCTGGAAGTAGGCTGACATGAAAGTGTTGTCCACAACAACAATTATGTCCTTGTTGTACTCATGGACAATATCCGCACAGGCCTGGATGTCCACAACCTTCATTGTAGGGTTTGTGGGCGTTTCAATCCACACCATCTGTAGAAATTAAAATATTTAATAAGCCATTTTAGTTAGAGTGGTACTTCTCAAAGCTAATTAATCATGAGAGCAAATAATTACTCATCCACCCAGTAATTTTCTAATGCTTTTTCTGCCAGGTGTACCTTTGTGTTCGGTTTTAAAGCTGCTTTTATCTCCTCTAGCTTTGTGAGATCAGCAAAAGAGATTTCAAAGCCAACTTCCGCAGCTATTTTTCTGAAATACCGATTAGTTCCTGGAGGAAAAAAAACATGACAGACTCTCAGTTAAGTCAGCTCTCTTTAAGCTCAATAGTTCAATCACTTTATTTATTCTTAGGAGCAGTAACTCACCTCCATAAACATCATTCATGCACACAATTCCATCTCCAGCTTTAAAAAGATGTGTGATGGTCAAAGTTGCAGCCAATCCAGAGGCAAGAGCGAGACCTATTAGCAGACAGACAGAGCTTTAGCTTTATGGCATTGTCATATAACACATAATATGTAAGACTTTGTGTTGGTGATGGACTCACAGTATTTTCCACCATCCAAAGCAGCAACTGCTTTCTCAAGACAGTTTCTTGTGGGATTTCCACTCCTGCTGTACTCAAATCCCTGGAAGAGAAAATATTAGAAAAAGTGAAATTTAAAATGCTTTACATAAACTTAGGGCTGCACGATAATGACAAAAATCATAACTCTCAATTATTACCTTGAAATTGCAATTACGATTATTAATTACGAGTATCACAATTTACATTGAACGATGTTTTGAATAGCTTCATACCATTGTTTGAAGCACTGCATATCACATTTTTATATATAGTTTCTTCTTTAAATATTAAAAAAGTAAAAAATTAAAAAATAAAACAATGGGTAAAAAAACAAAAAGCCTTAAGATAACCTGTAGGAAAAACACCCCTCCCCCCCCACACACCCACATCTTAAGCAAGCAGAATAATTTGAATGATTACAGAATCGTGGCATCTGTAATTGTAATCACGATTAGAAATTCGATTAATTGTGCAGCCCTACATGAACTAGAATTGTGCAACTAAAATGTAAAATCTGTGAGTGGTAAGGAAAGAAAAAGGGCGCAAGATGTAAATCCACAAAAAATAGTTTATGGTTTAACTCCTTTACGAAGACACAGATAACATGCAAGCATTTACTTCAACCACCTGGCTGTTCTCATGACATATGTCATTAAGTAAATATACAGTCAACTTGCAACTTTTGCTGATGCAATCTGTAACCACGTTTCTAAAAAGGTATCCTATATATTATTATCTTTTGACTGGTTCCAGAGGGGTTTAGGGCTGAGCGACCACTTTAAATCAGCTAAGACCAGCTTAAAAACAGCCGAAACAGTTCATTACAATTCTTTCAGCATAATAGCATAATAATTAAATCCTTGACCTTAAGGTGTGGTGTTGGTTTACACATTACCTAATATAAATATATTTGATTACCGAATTAGATAAACAGGAGTGGTTTGTGGTTTGTGAAATCTTCCAAAAGAGTCAACAGGTTCTACATAAAACACTTACTGTAAGCCAGCCTTAATAGTTTAAGTGTGTTTTTCAGCCTGGATAGGCTGAAAAGTGCCAAAGTTCCCTTAAAACCAGCCAGCAAACTGGTAAATCATTTAAAACCAGTAAGCCAGTTCAGACTGGTTATTCAGCAGGATTTGAGATGCTTTGTGCTTAGTCACTGTGATATGCAATTATACAGATTTAACTTAAAACCTTCAAGTCTTTAAAGTAGTTTAGGTATATTAGTTGATATTTATAAATACATTTAACGTTAACGTTATATTAATATATTCCTTTCACACTAAAAGTCCTGCTATTGTCCATTTCACGTCAAATCCATTTAAACAGAAGCTGCCCAAGTTCGAATCACAGACCAATTGCGTTCATAACAAATCGCAATTTACATACTCGAAATATCGCGCTAATATGAAACAATAATTTATATGGTCTCATTATTTAACCCTTACAAACACCTAGGAAATTACTTACCGCATGTTTTCCCGGTTCCTGTTGTTTAAAGGTTGTAGACAATGAAATAGGAGGCACTACTGCCATAGAGTTCCACTGCTCCGGCTCTGAACCAACGTGGATGGCATCTGTAGCGAATGATTTGAAGACCGGCAGGTAGCCGGCTGAGCTGTTGTTCTGCATGTGTGAGGCCATGCGTACTCCGGATATGACCGACGATGAGACAGATACCAGGTCCCTGAGATTACAGAAGAGTGAACAGCTCTCTCTTGCAGTAAATGGTTCACATTGAACCAGAGGGTTGGTAGCAACAAAACCTTTCTACGCCAATCACTGTATGTGTAGTGTAAGGAAATGAAGTGGATTGGTCATCACAGGGGCGTGCTGAGTCATGTGATCAGCGTTAGAGTTCGACGCAATAATAGTAGCCTGATGATGCAACGATTACATGAGTGCGGGGGAAAAAAAGATTATCGTTACATGAGTGCGTTCCCAACCATAAATAAAGTCTATCTATCTGACAATCAGCAATAAAGAGTAACTTAAGTTATATCGGTACCTTATTACCCTGAAAAATAAAGGTTAGCCTAAAATGTTATAGATCAGAGTTTATTCAAGTTAGGCTATCATTTAATATCACTGAATCAACCTGAGTACATTATTGTACACCAACAAAATATTTTTTATGGGTTAAATTAGGTAAAAATAAATAGCTGTTTAAGGTAACAACTGCAGGTCACTTTTCACTTTTTTTTATAAGTCTATAAATGTGTAATTAATTTAATATTTTAATATTTTATTTATTTTGTTAAACAAGTGTATTTCATTCCAGTTCCTAAAATCATTACGAAGTTAAATTCATTAGATTATACTCTTGCCAGACTAAACCGTACAGGTCTTCGCATGTCGGCATTGTGGATTTCAGCCCAGAAGTATGATCTAACAACCAACTGACGTGACTGCAGTTTGATAGCAGTTCGCTGAACCTGTCTTCTTATCTGAGCTTCGCTTTAGACACAGTCACATTACTATCATTAAGCAATGACAGACTAGGTTAAGTGTTTTGCTGTTTAGCATCACAAGTGTTGTCTCAGGACAAGGTAAGTCCTGTTCCAGGTCAGCAGATCCTCTGGCTTGTAACATACACATACACTGTATATACACTGTACACCCCCCAAGAAAAGCCAATGCTTTTCTTTCATTGAATATCCTTCTTTTTTCATACATGTGACTAAAATATATATGCCAACAGAGCTGGGTAGTAACTGATTACATGTAATCTGGATTACGTAATCAGATTACAAAAATTAAGTACTTGTAATTAGAGTAAGTAACATTTGAAAATACTCATAATCAGACTACAGTTACTTTTTTTTGATTACATGATTACATATTATTCACACAATAGCAATAAATTATTCATCATGTATTGATTCTCTCTAATTCCTCTTTTTTATCTTTAAAATTTTTCTTTCTAAAATAGTCTACCACTTATATACACTCCAAAAGTCCAGTTTTGTGGACATTCACACACAGACTAGTCATTAGTCAGGTGGCGACAGGTGATCAATGGATTTACAAAAATCACTTCAAGTTTAAGAGGTCTTTCAAAATGGCATCAACTACTGATAAACACATTCATTTTTATTTGAATGATCACTAGGTTATTTAACCATGTATTACTATAATTAAAAAGGCTTTTGTCTTTCAAACTCATTAAAATGCACAAATTCTCATTATTTCACATTTGCAAACATTTTCAAACTTTTTGTCATTTGAACCTCTTTCACGTAATGTATTTACTTTAAAGGGGTGGTCAATCAGCAATTCTGTACAAGACAGTATCTCCCTTTGCATTATACGTTAAGCATTGTAACTTTGCAGATGTTGTTTATGCTCAAAGAGTAACACACTAACTAAAGTTAAAAACATGAAATTATAATCAATGACCCCTTAAAGTACCCCCGAGTTTTAAAATTAAAATGTTTTAATAATTAAGTATCGCTTTTGCATGTTCACGGTTTTCTGACATTAGTTAATGGTCATATGGCTTTAAGGTAAACATAAAATATTTCATTTTTTTAGTAAGTGTATTATTTTGATTGTTATTTTAAAATGATTCATTTTAATTTTACATTTTTATGATTTAATTACTTGTTAGCCTTTCATTAAACTCACAAACCCCCGGTAGTTCCTTTACAAACCCTAGTTTGGGAAACACTTCATGTTGTTAATTACAAAGAAAAGGAATATATTTTCTCACTCACATCATTATGGTACAAGATTATCCTGTTTAAATCAATGTGTTAAACGAGTTAGGTCAAAAGTAATCTAAAAGTAGTCTGATTATATTACCTAAAATGTGTAACGTAATGGATTACGTTACCGACTACAATTTTTGTCATGTAATTTGGAATCAGTAACGGGTTATAATTTGTAAGTAATATGCCCAGCGCCATATGCCAAATATAAACAGTGAAGCTCAATGAAATATATTTTGAAATAGAATATTTTGTTTTCAGCCCTCATATACCAAAATATATTTCAAAATGTATGGCAAGAAAATACATTTCCAATCTTACAGTAACCTACATTTAGGCTAAATGCAAATGTGGTCAAAACTACATCAGTCATGCTATGTTGTTTGGAAAGAGCTCAAAACAACTTTTACAACTTTACCTTTTTAACCTCAGGTTAAACAGGCTGGAACAAATGCAGATGCGTAACTGTATAAGTAATACATTCCACTATCATGTAATTATCTCTGTTATCTGTTAAGGGGTGTTGTTGAGACTAAATATAATAAAAAATATATTCAGAAGCCAAGAAAGAAAGACTGTATTCCACACACAACAAGATTTATTTAAATACAAACTCTGAGGCACTTCATCCTGTCAATAATACAGACGTCTTTGCTCTGTGGTAACCCACACCTACTGCTTTCAGTTACCCCGACTGATGACATAAGTGATGTACTTAAGCTTTTGAGCTTTTAGTTTTATTACTGTTTTAATATGCTGAATGGATGTGATTACGCTTCATTATTGTTTGTTTATCTTGTTCGGTTACATAAACATGTATGTCTTCTGCTGTTGTCTGTAGTACAATAAATGAATGTAGTTGAAAAATACATTAAACCAAAACATGACCACATAATATTAGAAGCCTACTGAACAGCATTTTGTACACAGCTGTTTAAACATCCTCCACAGCTTTTACTTTTAATGATCTAAATGCAACTGTTACCAAACTCACCTATGTCAGCATATACAGAAGCCTCCTCTGACCCAGCTTTTGTCAACTTCACCCCTGCATGAAAAGAGGGCACAGTTACCATGCCAACCCATACAACTGTTCACGAAACCTGTCACTGAGCCAAAAAAAAAACAGGGAAAACCACAGAGATGCGGTATAATCCTACACTGCACGTGAAATTAAAGGATTAAAGGAGAAGTTCACTTCCAGAACAACAATTTACAAATAATGTACTCACCCGCTTGTCATCCACAATGTTCATGTCTTTCTTTCTTCAGTTGTAAAGAAATTATGTTTTTTGAGGAAAACATTTCAGCATTTTTCCCCATATAATGGACTGCTATGGTGCCCCGATTTTGAACTTCCAAAATGCAGTATAAATGCGGCTTCAAACGATCCCAAATGCATTTGTAAGCGATCCCAGCCGAGGAAGAAGGGTCTTATCTAGCGAAACGATCGGTTATTTACATAAAAAAATACTATTTAAATACTTTTTATTCTCAAATGCTCGTCTTGCCTTGCAGTCCTTGAACTTAAGGTATGTCGAAAAACTCAGACCGTATTTTCTCCCTCAACTTAAATTTTTTTTTAAAATCATCCTACATCATTGCAGAAGTTCCGACCCAGTCTTTGCAAAGTGAACGTGCAAAAAAAGATCAAAGATCAAACACCCTTAACAAAACAGCGATATAGGCCGATTTTGAAGTTGAGGGAGAACATGAGATGGGATTTTTTCGACATACCCTAACTGTCACGAACCCGAACAAAAACAGTTCAGGCAGAGTAGGACAAGATGCGTTTGGCATTAAAAAGTAAATAAATTGTATTATTACCCTTCTTTCTCGGCTGGGATCGTTTGAAGCCGCGTTTAAACTGAATTTTGGAAGTTCAAAATCGGGGCACCATAGAAGTCCATTATATGGGGAAAATGCTGAAATGTATTCCTCAAAAAACATAATGTCTTTACGACTGAAGAAAGAAAGACATGAACATTGTGGATGACAAGGGGGTGAGTAAATTATTTGTAAATTGTTGTTTAGGAAGTGGACTTCTCCTTTAAATCAGCTTTGTACAACGCTTCAGTACACTTGCCAAGCAATTATGCCATGTCAAACCTTGCCATTGTTTCTCCTGTTTCTCAATCAAAGAATAACATTTATTTGAATTAGAAGTCTCCTGTTATGTTATAAATGTATTTACTGTCACTTTCCTATGTTTGACAAGCAGCTTTCCATCAGTTCCAAAAACCAGTTCCATAAGAAGAGTTGAAGCATTCCTACAAACATGGATAATGGATTATTAAAGGACGTATTTTTATATAAACCAGTGTTAATATAGTAATCAAACACATACATATTGCAGCACTGATAAATAATATATAACCTAAGATATAGAATGCCATACTTACAGGTAACACTATAACTTTTGCACCTTGTCCTGCAGCCTCCTTCACAAGTTTTTGTGCTCTTCCCAAGTTGTCCGCCTTGATCTCTGACACATGTAACTGCACCACAGTCAAACGAAACTCTACGGGGCAGAAGATCAATAGTTTTTTTACTCACTGCTACAAGATCAATGATTCACAGCTCTTTCAACTTTCAACCAGCAGTCTCCTTTACTGGATTTTGTTTTGGGACTCTGCACTTTTGTACTTTTGTCAAAGGAGATGCAGTTAGTTTCATTGTAGTTTTGGGTGATTGAAGTTAAATGTACAGTCAAAACATGATCTGTATGAACCACATCTGCAGCCAAAACATTAAAGTATTTTTATGTTGTAAAACATTATTATGTAATATATTACTGTGATGACAAAGCTTAACAAACAGCAGCCATTACTTCAGACTTAAGTGTCACAGGATCTAGTAATGGATTACAGTTTTTTCGTCTTATGTTCACTGTTAAAACTGGAGGACTCAATTCGAATATGGGCGGTATCACCAGTATCATAATTTTCTCTGAAACATTGCAGATTATATGATACACATAGAGGATTACAATGTGCTTAGAAATGATTTTGCAAAAAGGAGGAATTGCAGTTCATATTAAATCTAAATTAAAGTATACTTGTATTCAGTTCATTAGTAAACCAAACTACTTTGAACTTTTGGAACCATTTTTAAATTCTCCAACCCTGTTACATGAAAAACATAAATCTACTTGATGCTATTCAAGCAAATGTACAACATGGTTTCTCTGTGTTTCTGAATGTCAGTGATCACCGTGAAATAGCTTATTTGATACATTTTAAAACTTGTATGAGGCTTATTTTATATATAGACATTTTAATGAACAACACTTTTTCCACAATGTGTGAACAGTCATTCATATATTATGGATGATATGATGTAGAAGCAGCTTGGGAATATTTTAAATCCACCTTCTTAGCTATTTGTGATAAACATGCTCCTTTCAAGAAAATTCAGGATAAGTGACAGAAACAAGCCTTGGTTTAATGAATCCATTTCAACCTTTATTAGACAAAGAAATCTTGCATAACCAATAAGCATAAGCAAAGAAAACAAATAGTCAGTTAGACTGCACACATTGTAGAACATTAAGAAACAAATGCATAAAATTGATGACAAAATTCTAAATGAGATTATTATCTTAATTTAATAAATGAAAATATAAATGATCCTGTTAAAAATGGAAACTGACTAAATTACCTGACTAAAAATCAGGTTACCTTTTTATAGTTGAGTCAGAGTTTAATTATAGGCGAAACACTGTAATACTTGATCATGGTAATTTAGAAAAAAAAAAAACATGATTTTAAAGGAAATCAGTCTGTTACATGTTGCCCTTCTTAATTATTTCTTTTCAACTCTATTCAGCCACTCAAATACCTGAAGTACTTCTGAGCCTAGACTGTTAAAAATATGACATACCTGACAAAATAGAACCCTACTTTTGAAAAAACAAAATGAGCAGATATCATTGCAGAACTTACTGCTTTGATTTTTAATTGAGGTTTAACCTCCTGTGTTATTCCACACACTCTGACTATTGTGCTCCTGCTATTAAAGCGTGGAGACACATCTGATAAATATTAAATAACAATCATATAATTAAGGGTTTAACGCAAGAGTCTATTTTAGCTCCAATTTCATTTTCTATGTTTATAAAAGTAATACATTTGGCTAAGTTATTTTTTTATGCAGATGACAATATTACAGCTGAGGTCAAAAGTTTACATACACGTCCCAGAATCTGCAAAATGTTAATTATTTTACCAACATAAGAGGGATCATACAAAATTCATGTTATTTTTTATTTAGTACTGGCCTGAATAAGATATTTCACATAAAAGACGTTTACATATAGTCCATAAGAGAAAATAACAGTTGAATTTACACAGCTGTGTTTTTGTGTGTGTGTAGTGATAGTTGTTCATGAGTCCCTTTGTTTGTCCTGAACAGTTAAACTCCCTGCTTTTTAAAAAAAAAAATCCTTCAGGTTCAAATTCTTCGGTTTTTCAGAATTTTTGTGTATTTGAACCCTTTCCAACAATGACTGCATAATTAAGAGCTGGGGGTGTAAACTTTTGAACATGTGTACATTTTTCTTATTTTCTCTAAATATAATTTTTTTTAATTTAGTACTGCCCTTCAGAAGCTACGGAAGATAGTTACATGTTTCCCAGAACACAAAATAAGTTAGATTTAGCCTACTCTTTAATTTAAAAAGTTTTCACCCCCCGGCTCTTAATGCATTAGTGTTTCCTTCTGAAGCATCAGTGAGCATTTGAACCTTCTGTAATAGTTGCATATGAGTCCCTCAGTTGTCCTCAGTGTCAAAAGATGGATCTCAAAATCAAACAGTCATTGTTGGAAAGGGTTCAAATACACAAAAATCCTGAAAAACCAAAGAATTTGTGGAATCTGAAGGATTTTTCTGAAGAACAGCAGGCAGTTTGACTGTTCAGGACAAACAAGGGACATGAACAATTATCACAAAAAACAAAAAAAACACACACACAGCTGTGGCTCTTTCAGGTAACAACACAGTATTAAGAATCAAGCGTATGTAAACTTTTGAACTGGACTTAAACGCCAAAAATGTAAATCTATATTTTTTTCTCCCAGTCGTACTAAGACATCTGTCTCTTCTATTTCTACCATATAAAGTATTAATATAGAAAAAGTCATGTCTTACAAAGTTGGCTTCTAATGTACAAAAATTGATAGCTTAGCCTCCCATATGAAGCCAGGAAGGCGACTGTACAAAACTCGTTTTTGTGGAATTGTCAGATTATAGTAGTATGTTGTACATAAATGCACATTCATCCTTACTGAAAAAGTTTGATTGTGTATATTATGCTCCATTATATTTTGTAACAAATGACTCTGTAGGTTGGTCTTACTTTTATCAAAGAGGGAAAATGTATATGCTGTTATTTGTTGCAAAGGCACTGTTAGGCAAACTTCCTACTTACATTTCTAGTCTTTTATCATCACTCCAACAAGTAAATCTTTCCTAGACCAGCTACTGTTATTCTTTTGAGCGTTATAGGGTTTATTCAGGGCATGGTAAAGCCCTTTTTCTTTTTATGTACCCTGGTTATGTAATAATATGCAAGCTACCATTTCCTTCTAATTAATTCAATGTACTACGGGCTGCACTAAAGAATCATGTTGCTGTTTTCATTAACGTTTTATATATCTAATTGTATTTGTTGTTTATTGTGTGTTGTGTTCTTTATGTGAAACTTTATGTAGCCATCTTGACCAGGACTGCCTGGAAGAAGAGATTCTATATCTCAGTGGGACTTTCCTGGTAAAAGAAAGGATAAATAAAATAAATAAATAAATATCACTTAGAAATAATTCTAATACGCTAATTAGCTGTTAAAAACACATTTCTTAATACAAAAGTTGAAAACAGTATACCGTTCAATATTTGTAGAAACTGTGATACATTTTTTAGAATTCTTCAAAGAAAAAGAAGAATAAGAGTTTCTTATCAGGTAAGATGAGAGAAAGTGCAACAGTGTGTTCTGAAATACTCACTGCAGCACGGAGGGCTTGGTCTAGGTCCGCAATAATATTTTCCTCATCCTCCAGGCCCACAGACAGACGAATAAGAGTATCAGAGATGCCCACCTCTTTCCTCTCATTTTCAGGCACTGAAGCATGACTCATGCTTGCACTGGAAAATGGACATGAGATGGATGAAATGTCCCCTCAAATGAAGTTTTTAACTGACTTTCCCACATAAATCATGGTACGTTGCACAAGATATATCAAGAAGACTTAGCGAGAGATAATTCAGTGACATTATCACTGCCATTCTAGTTAATACTTGTAAACAACAAATATCGTAAAGACAAAAGGTGAGCTCTTCAGACAACAAAAGTGTTGTTTCTGCAATTTCTTTTTACTACAACATTAAAGGAGAAGTCCACTTCCAAAACAAAGATTCACATATAATGTACTCACCCCCTTGTCATCCAAGATGTTCATGTCTTTCTTTCTTCAGTCTTATTGTGTTTTTTAAGGAAAACATTTCTGCACTATTCTTCATATAATGGACTGATATGGTGCCCCGATTTTGAACTTTCAAAAGGCAGTTTAAATGCGGCTTCAAACGATCCCAAATGCGGTTGTAAACAATCCCAGCCGAGGAAGAAGGATCTTATTTAACGAAACGTTCGGTTATTTTCATTTTTAAAAAATACAATTTAAATACTTTTTAATCTCAAACGCTCATCTTGCCTTTCTCTCCATGAACTCTGTGTATTCTGACTCAAGACAGTTAGGGTATGTTGAAAAACTCCAATCATATATTCTCCCTCAACTTCAAAAAACATTTCAAATTCATCCTACATCGCTGCAGAAGTTCCGACCTAGTCTTTCCAACGTGAACATGCAAAGAAGATCAAACATCCTTAACGAAAAAGGTAAAACAGCGATATAGGACGATTTTGAAGTTGAGGGAGAACATGAGATGGGAGTTGAACTGTCACGAACGGGAACAAAAACAGTCCAAGCAGAGTAAGACAAGATGAGCGTTGGCATTAAAAAATATTTAATTGTATTCTTTTTTACTAAAATAACCGTTACACTAGATAAGACCCTCGGCTGTGATCATTTACAACCACATTTGGGATCATTTGAAGCCGCATTTAAACTGCATTTTGGAAGTTCAAAATTGGTGCACCATACCAGTCCATTATATGGAGAAAAATGCTGAAATGTTTTCCTCAAAAACATAATTTCTTTACGACTGAAGAAAGAAAGACATGAACATCTTGGATGACAAGGGGGTGAGTAAATTATTTGTAAATTGTTGTTCTGGAAGTGGACTTCTCCTTTAAAGCTTTCACGCCCCCTTGTGGCAATACAACGTTTTTTTTAGGACTTACACATACAGTTTTTACAACCAAGCATGCTTGCATAAGCATTTCACAAAAACTGAGAACATACTTTGTTTTTTGTTCTATATGCTCTAGAATTAAATAAAAACATTTCAGTGGATTTGAATATACTTACGGGTGTTGTGCTAGACTGTCAACACCACCAAGACTACCAGCAAGTGCACACAACTGAAATGTACAACACAATATACAGTTCTTTAAAAATGTAAAATGTAAAAGGTTTTCAAGCAGTATGAGGCTTCAAAGCACCTTCAGACTGCTGAGGAAAGTTGCGGTGTGCTCTAATTTTCCTTTGATGTAGAAAGCGATCATGCCAGAACAGCCTGTACACTGTCTTTTAGTCAGCTCATACTGAGGGTGAGATGGAAGACCTGAAGGTAAAAAGATGATCAAGAGTCAATCATATCTGACTGGAATATCAGGTAATTTTGAACAATTTAGTTCAAGATTTAGTTCACCTACACTACTATTCAAAAGTTTTATATCAGTAGAATTTAACACCTAAAAACTTTATTTTTTTAAATACTTTATCCACCTTATTTTTCCTGTAAGAGCAGGCGCGGTCAATAGTAAATTTTATGGGTCTTCCGACCTCACCCGTGCCCAGCTATTTTTAGCTGTACAAAACAGCTCACTTTGCTGTGTGATATTGCAAATTAGTGTGTCTTACCATATTATCTTAATGCATTTTCTTAATTATGAACACACTGGTTAGCAGTGCAAACAGTTTTACCGTTTACTTATTTTTCTCATTATTTTCCTATAGCAGCTAATGAACCAGAAGTCTCGCCCATAGGCTTACTTCCGCACTGAAGAATAAGGTGGATATTTTTTATACTTTAAACTTTTATTCAGCAACCACATCTTAACCTAATCCAGTAAAGTCTTTTGTATTCTTAATTAATTCTTATATATCAAAGAATACTGAAAACAAATGATCAAACAAATTAATAATATCAGTTGTAATAAAATTAAAGAATATGTGATAAGAAATGTTTCTTGAGCACCAAGTCATCATATTAGAATGGTGTCTAATGGATCATGTGACTGGAGTAATGGCTGCTGAATATTCTGGTTTGCCATCACAGGAATAAATTGTTAATGTTATATTCAGTTAGGTTATTTGAGCAACATATATTAAAATCACCCAACATACATTTCTATATAAAGTTATAATATCATAGACACCTGGGAAGATGACTTTGTCCACTCTTGGATTGGTCTCCAGAAACTGTGCCACGGCCAACGCGTTCTTAAAGTGCTGCTTCATTCTCAGGTGGAGTGTCTTAAGACCCCGGTGGCACATATAACAGTCAAATGGAGAGGGCACATTCCCAAGAGCTGAAGAAAATGATGACAAGTAACTTTTTTCTTCAAGTGAATTAAGTAAATTTTTCTTGTAGTTTACAAAAAAAACCCTATAGTGTGGATAAAATAACTTAATTCCTGCTAAAATTCTTTGTTCATAAAGTTACATCTGAAAATTACACCTGGTGCCTCTCTCAGGCATAATAAAAACATCATTTGTGAAAAAAAAATTAAGATTATTGTACATCACTGACTTAGCACTTCATAAACAGATGTTTTATTATTATTGCAGAAAGTCAGTGTTTCAATTCAAAATTTGAGAGAGAGAAAGAGGGAAAAACAGATAAAAAAAACGTTGGAAATGGGCCATACAACAGTGCAATGTTAATATTAGCCTACAATTAGGCTATATACATTAAAGATATAAACCAAGCAACTTGCAGTATGTAAATACTGTCACGGTTGGGTGTGGCAAGAAAGCGCACGAAGACGAGATTAACACGACAGGAATCTTTAATCAAATCCAAACAGGTAATTCCATGGAGGGCAGGAGAACACAACCAAAATAACCTTGAAGATCGGACACAAAACTAGAACTGAGAACAACTTATAAAGGGTGGTATATCAGACACAGACAGGTGAAGAGAATTAACTAATTGGGACACAACAAGGGCAGGAAGAACCAAATATGGGCACAACAGGGAAAAACCAACATAAACAGTCCAAAGGGTGTTACAAATACAAGGCTAAATTAACTTATTTCCACTAATTTCCATATTTTTAAAATGACATCATTCACAAAAAAAATCAATAGCATGTCTGTCTTCCTATTTTTAAACAGGAGATTTAAATAATCGCATAATAAACATGGTATCGTAATATTTCCTATTGTTAAATTATTCATGTATTCATATTATTCCAAGCATAGCCTATATTGTGTTTAGGGCAGACGATCGTGCAACCACATGAGCAGGTTTGTAGGATCACAAAACTCACTCCTCCATAAATAAATCCATAAATAAAAGTTCAAAGAATTTCTTGTACGCGTTGACCGAAAATTCTCCGTCAGTGACGGAATTGTTTTATCAGTGACGGAAAAATCTGAAGGGCGTCCGTCACTTTGACGGATTACACTGAGGGTGATCTATTGTCATTTGTAGCTGTAATTCCCAATTCTGTCCAGTTGGTGGCGAGTGCGCACCAGTGTGGCAGCAGAGCACTTGATCCAGAACAAAAACGAAAACGTCATGAATGTTTTGCTATGTGTTTAAATCAAGCGGCAACTTAAACTGCAATTCATCAACTGGCTGCTAGAGACTGGCTCCAAAAGGAAGTCAATCCCATAGATTCCCCATGTTAAAATGCCCAACTTTACAGCAGAAAAACATATGTTTACAGCCTGGTACACAAAGTGGTTTTGGTCTATATAGCTAATTTTGCCCTTCATGTCAACTGTGAGGGGGGTGAATTTTTTTATAACTCATCCGTTTAAATTATATTAAGCCTTAAAGTTCTACATAATTTAGGGCGTTGTCAATTGAGTGACAGGTTGATTGCCGCTGCTGTCACCACCATCACGCTAGGGGGGCGTGGTTTCAGCATCTAGCTCCACCCACATCCCATTTTCGATTATCTATTAAAATCGAGAAATATTTTAGTGTCCTTCGTTGTCCCTGTTTGTGTGGTGTTGAACATGAAAAGTGACGCACTCTCTGTTAATCTGTTCTCTTCAAAATACATGTATAAGCCTATATCGTCCTGTGGGTTCATGATTAAAAGTGAATATGTAAATAAAATAAAAGCAATTAAATGTGTTATTATTATTAAAATATGAATTAATTCATTAATTAATATAACAGGTAATTATAGATTATGACGGAATTTTTACGACCCTGTCCGTCAAAATGACGGACAAAGGTAAAGTCTAACGCAGCCTCTGCTCTGAACTGAGTAAAATAGTACAAAAGTTAATTTTTAAAAAAAATACTAAATATAGTCAAATATAACAGGAGAGCGTAAAATATTAACACCAAATTAAGCAAAATTAACTAAGAGTAAATTTTACTCTTTTCAGAGAGGGACCAAATGTTATCTGGCACAGAGTAAAATTTTCTTCAATTTGAGTAAATTTTACTCAGGAAAATTTACTGTGTAGATAGATAGATAGGTTAGTAGAGCCTTACCACTCTGCAAAAACTTCAGTCGTTCATAAAGATCCTCACGGTTGAGGGAAATCAGTCCCATCACAACATCACTGTGACCTGGAATTGCATGAATAATTTTAGTTTTGATCAACAAACTTTCAGTTATATAAAAGGTTAATTTATTTTTCATTTGTTTTTACCATTCATGTATTTTGATGCAGAGTACATGCAGATGTCTGCTCCAAGTGCAAGGGGGCGCTGTTCCAGGAATGAGAAAAATTGGGAAATATTTAAATGAAGGAAAGGAAGGAAACTCTATCCCTGCAATATTATAAATTATAAAAATATTGTATTCAACGTTGTATAGTATTGTACTTTGTAATATGTACCTTTTATGTGAATTTTTTAAATATTAGCATAGTGTAAAACATTAAAACTTTGTTTTCAGATTATATTTGTACCTGCAGCACTGGGTTGTGTGTTAAAATAATGTCAGTGCCCATACCTGGAAGTAGGCTGACATGAAAGTGTTGTCCACAACAACAATTATGTCCTTGTTGTACTCATGGACAATATCTGCACAGGCCTGGATATCCACAACCTTCATTGTAGGGTTTGTGGGTGTTTCGATCCACAACATCTGTGAAAAAAAAAAAAAAAAAATACTTTGTGTTATAGTGGGGTTTTTTGGGGGGTTTTTTTCTAATGCTTTCTCCGCCAAGTGTACCTTTGTATTTGGTTTTAGAGCTGATTTTAGCTTCTCCAACGTCCTGAGGTCAGCAAAAGAGATATCAAGGCAAAATTCCACAGATATTTTTCTGAAATACTCAATGGTTCCTGGTGGAAAAACAACATGACAGACTCAGTAAGACTCTAAATATCATCTCTGTTAAGCCCAATAGTTTAATCATTTTATTTATTAGGAGCTGTAACTTACCTCCATAAACATCATTCATGCACACAATTCCATCTCCAGCCTTACAAAGATGTGCGATGGTCATAGTTGCAGCCATACCAGAGGCAAGAGCGAGACCTACAAACCAATTATCGGTTTGTCCGCATATTACAAGAGCTTGTCACCCAGCGATAGGTCCCACTTTATATTAAGTGGCCTTAACTACTATGTACTTACATCAAAAAATAAGTACAATGTACTTAATGTGGCCATATAGTATTGCAAAACACTTTTGCTGCTATTGAGGTGGGATATGGGTAAGGTTAGGAAGAGGTTTGGTGGTATGGGTAGGTTTAAGGGTGGGTCAACAGTGTAATTATAAATGTGATTACAGAAATTAATTACAGATGTAATTACATGCGGGTATTTTTAAATCTAAGTACAATATGTACACAATAAGTGCACTGTATCACATGATTAATTTCAATGTAAGTACATAGTAGCTAAGGCCACTGTGGGACCATATCTCATTTTTCTAATATGGAAAAACAACTCGTCATTCTCTTTTTTCCCCTCGGCTCAGAATAGGAGTTTATATCCCACACTTCTGGATTTTTTTTCCTCAGAATTGACAAACTCACTATTTTTAAGTTAAATCGAGTTATAAAGTCCAAAGGAGATGTAAACTTGCATTTGCAAGTAAAAAGTCTGAATTTTGAGATAAAAAAAAAAAGTGATGTAAAAATGTTAATAGTAATAGATTTAAATAATCTCATAACTGACTGTAACTGTAAGGCTAATACAAGGATTGAGATGCACTCACAGTATTTTGCACCATCTAAAGCAGCAACTGCTTTCTCAAGACAGTTTCTTGTGGGATTTCCACACCTGCTGTATTCAAAACCCTGACAAAACAAAATGTTAAGGAAAAAATGTGGAATTTAAAATACATATGTATAAACTGTACAATCTGTGAATGAGGAATTAAAAAACAAAATCACATTTAAGATGCAAAATCATAGTAAACCAATGAAAAGCAAAAGTACAGTTACTGCTGTTAGTTTGTGATGTAACTAATTGACCAGGAGACTTATTTTACTGATACCACCTGGCTGTTCTCATGACTCATGTTATAAATATTCAGTCAGCTCTCAGTCCATGCAGCATCTTTGCTGATGCAATCTGTAACCACCCTTCTGTAAAGGTATCCTAAATATTATTATCTGTTGACTGGTTCCAGAAAGGTTTGGGTAAGTTAAATCAGCTAACACAAGTTCAACCAGCCAAAGTTTGTTATAAGTTTGTAAGTAGGGAAACGGCGCATTTTAATTATTTCACCCCAACTTACTGTGTTGTTTAAATGTCAAATACTATTTTTAAGTCGTGTAGTGTTTACACAAATTGGCCTGGCTTGTGGTTTGCATCTTCCACCGAAGTAAAGCCTGCTGAAAACAACAAATCACTATCTATATCGGACTAATACGATACAACAATTAATATTCTCAATATTATGCCTTTACAAAATATCTTAAATGACTTACATCATGTTTTCCCAGAGAGAGTCGTTTAAAAATTGTAGACAATGAAATAGGAGGCACCACGGCCCTAGATTTCCACTGCTCCGGTTCTGAACCAACATGGATCGCATTTGTACCGAATGATTTGAAGGCGGGCTGGTAGCCTGCTGAGTTGTCGTCCTGCATGTGCGAAGCCATGTGTGCTCCGGATATGACTGACGATGAGATTGGGTTCCTGAAATCACAGAAAAGTGGTCAGCTCTCTCTTACAGTAGTCTTCTAAACTGGACAGTTGTTGCAACAAAAACGTTCTACGCCAGTCACTTTTTGTGGAGCGTAACGGAATGGAGTGGATTGGCGATGACGCAAGTCGAGAGCGTACAGGGTACGGAGTTCACCGTGTATTTGTTGTTGGTGGTTGTGTTTCTTTGTTTTGTGCCTAGTTTTAATTCAAACAAAGGGTGTAATGATTTTTTTTAAAAATACAAGCCAAAATTCTTGTACAAATTCACTGGAAGAATGTTACACCGTTTTAAGATCTTTCTCACAGAACCCACATTAAATCTTTTTCTAATTAAATCTTTGTAAGAAGTTGTTCGATGGATAATTTCAATTTTTTTTTAACATTTATCAGTATTTATTAATATTTCTATAATTTTTTCCCTTATTTCTTAGTTTCGGGTGACCCAAATATTTATCTTCTGTTTTAACCTTTATGTTACTGATTGAGTGAGCTGGTTGATCATGAAAGGCAAGAATCACACACTTATTAATGTTTAATATAACACCTGATGCTTTTAAGAATTAATTGATTAAATCTAGTGCACTAAAAAGTTGTCATCTGCAAAATGAGTCATTTAATGATTTAACAATCCTGGATCGTGTCAAATCATCAACGATAAAATCCAGCTATTTGAGTAGCCTAATCCAAGTGCAAAGAACGGGCCTGGCGTTGTTAGTTTAATACCAGGAGTATTGCTTTACTCCTTGATTGACCTTTTTCCATATAGCTACCAGATCATTTCTATTATTAAATTGTACAGTTGTGTGAAGTGGTGGCTGTCAAATTTAGTCATCTGTCACATTCATCAGGTGTCATATTCTAGTCGCCTCCCATTCAAATAAAGTCTGCCGGATAGAATTTCTTGAGCTCTGATAATGTGATTACAATATCTTCAAGCATGTTTATTTGGGGCATTCGTTTAATGATCATACATGAAAGAAATTAACTTACTAACCAGTGACCTTATCTGCACTGTATGTAATTGTACCACATCAAAACGTATTAAAACAAAAGTCAGCACCAGCTGACGTATTGCTCCCATGACTAAGCAACAATGTTTGATCCGCCCATTGGTAAGCCTATAATTTAACGTCTATCAGCACAATGATAGGAGCAAAGTCTGTGGTCTGATGTGAGTGGTGTGTGATCTCACAAATGCACCTTGGACTCTTACAGTGCATCATCTAATTTGGACTTTATCTTCACTATTAAATTCTGTCTTATCACAATATTTATTCATTCCTGCAGATTACGTTCTTCTGCTACACTCAAAACGTATTAAACTTTATTGAACTTTCTCTGATGTTGTATTTTCCTGGTTATTACAAAAACTTCAGTGTCACATATTGTTTTTTTTATCTTTGTAAAACATGACTTGTTTTGGTAAAACTTTAGTTTAGGGACCAGTTCTTGCTAGTTGTCTGTTAGCAAGCATGCATATTACCACCATATTGGCTGTTTAGTAGTAGTTATAAAGCACATATTAGTACCTTATTCTGCATGACCATATTTTAGATGAAGCAAGAGTTGTAGCTAATAGTTAATAGTAAGAATTGGTCCCCAAGCTAATATGTAACCCTTATTTTTTAACAGACCTGAATTAAATTTCCAGTAACCTTTAGTGTTGATCATTGTAATGTGTCTTAAATAATCTAATATTTGCCATGTTTAGCATTAAGTATTATTAGGTCTTGCTTCATGCTTGTTATTAACTCCTTCCTCTCTATGCATTCTTGAATTGCTTTGAACAACAAATGGCTAATATGTATCATGAAAATGTTTCAGTGGTTCTAACGTCTTTGCACTCCACTCCATTTATCAGTAAACTTGACATAGCCTTATTTTTCCTGTCGTCTCTTCCCTATATTGCTGAAATATGAGGTATTTATTTCTCCTTCCTCTATCCCCTTTGCTTACAATCTCATAAATGCACCTTGGAATCTTTTAAAGTACATATCATCTCATTTGGATGGCAATATCAATTGTTTATCTTCACTATTTAATTCTGCCATATCACATTATTTACTAACTTCCTGGAAGAGTCCACTAGATGGAACCATTTCTGTGATGCATAAATTGTTATTTATTTATTTATTTATTTACATTTAATAGGACTAGGATCTTTAAAAAGAAACCACAGAAACCTACAATACAAGTGTTTTTTCATCATTTATATACAAAATGAGTATATAATCTATTTGGCACTTGAGCCTTTGGCAACTTTTGTAAAGGTTTAACAAGTTGTCAGAACTATTTTATTTATTTTCTTTTATTCATTTTGTTTTATTTTATTTTTAATTTTTTTTATTATTTATTTATTCATTCATTGTGTTTTTTAATTTTATTATAATTTTATTTTTTGTTTTATTTTTATTTTATTTTATTTTAGTTATTTTATTCATTCATTTATTTATTTTATTTTATTTTGTTTTATTTTTAAACCTACATTACAATCATTTTTTCATCATATATATGAGAAGAGTTGTCAGATTTGTTCTGACAGTGTTTACATTGCAAGATAATGTGAAAATTATTTTTATTTTATTTTATTTTATCTTTTCTTTTTAATTTTATTATTTTTATTAATTTTGTTTTGTTTTATTTTTCATTTTATGTGTATTTATTTATTTGTTTGTTTGTTTGTTTATTATTTTATTTTATTTATTTATTTTTATTTTTTGTTATTTTATTCATTCATTTATTTTATTTTATTTAAATTTTATTTTATTTTATAAACCTACATTCCAATCATTTTTTTCATCATATATAAAAAAAAAATGAGTATATGATCTATGTGGCACATGAGCCTTTGGTGACTTTTGAGGAGATTTAACAAGTTTGTTAAATTTGTTCTGACAGTGTTGTACATTGAAAATTAAACAATAAAACCATGCAAGATAATGTAAAAATTATTTAATTTTTATTATTTTATTTTATATTTTATATTTGTTTGTTTGTTTTATTTTATATTATTTTTATGTTTTATTTTATTTATTTAGATTTTATTTCTTTCTTTATTTATTCATTTTAATTTTATTTTGTTTTATTTTTATTTTATATTATTTTTATGTTTTATTTTATTTATTTAGATTTTATTTATTTATTTTATTTATTTTCATTTTATTTAATTTTACTTTATTTGTGTATTTATTTGTTTGTTTTATTAATTCTATTCTATTCTATTCTATTCTTGGCAAGTGCATTTCCTTACACTTCCTAAAATCACCAGGAAGTTAAATTCATTTGACTATACTCACGCTATAGTCAAAGGTAACTAGACAAGTCTTTGCATGTAGGCAGTTTGACAGGTCATTTTGGTTTTGGGCACAACCCAAAAGTATGATCTAACAATGAACTGACGCGACAGCGGTTTGGTTGCAACTCTGAGTTTCTCTCTTTATCTGAGGTGCGCTGTAGACAAAATAACATGAATATCTTCAAGCAATGACAGAGACTTGGTTTGGTGTTTTGTTGCTTAGCGTCACAAGTGTTTGCTCAGTACAAGGTAAGTCCTGTGGGTGTGTTTGAATTAGTTTCAGCTCAGCTGACTCTCCTTATTCTAACTTGAAACATTAGTTAAGTTGTGTACACTGTAGGCTATACTTTCGATTAAAGAATTACATTTGATCTCTTACCATCTAGCTGATGAATGCATAGTAGGAGTGATTGGGGAGCGTGCCATCCTTCCTTGTGTTTATAATGGACTGAAAAATGTGACCTCCCTCCAAATCTCATCTGAATGGAGAAGAGGACTGGAAATAATCCACACTGCAGACTGGATGATGGGACAAGTGGAGATGCAAAATGTGTCCCACAGTATCCGGACTACTGTGTCATTTTTAGCCCCAAACACTGGAGATTTCTCACTGGAGTTACATGATGTGCATTTATCAGATGCACACAATTACAGTTTTAATCTTAAGCTTCACAGTCAGAATAGAAGCTTTCTGGTTTGCACTGTCTGCCTCACCATAGCAGGTAAGGATAAAATATTTAATGCATTCAGACTAGCGACTCTAGTATTCTGATGCTTATTTTGGTTTCAAGCATTCATTCTTTTTACATGCAGGTCATTTTAGTCACCCTACTTTAGTGAGAGAGAATGGAGTGGATGGTGAAGAAACAAGATTGTTTTGCAACTCCCAAGGAGGATTTCCTACTCCTTCCATTTACTGGCTTGTCAACCACACACAACATGCTCTAGAAACATCAGTCACAACATATATCAATACTCTACCTCAGTCCGAACTCTTCAACATCACAAGTGTCCTATCTATCAACATATCAGCAGACACCCCCATATCCTGTGTCATAGAAAACAACCTGTTGAACGAAACTTTAACAGCAACGGACTGTAAGTATCTTGTCAGTTGCAGTAACATTGGTGGGTTTTATTTTTGCATACATCAGATAAAATGTAAAACAAGTAGATGTCCTGTAACATGATGAACATGGTAGTCAAAACTTTATTAAGCTAAAAATGTACAGGAACCACATCCACACAATGATTAAAAATATGAATACTATGTATTTTTTTGCATGTGGCCAGTTGTTTTGTCAAGTACATCGGAGAGACGGCTGTCAGAGTACATGTGGGTCTTCAGCGCTGTTCTGTGTGTGGTTGTTTTCTTTCTGGTGGCTACATCTCTGCATTATCAGAAGAAATGGGACATAAAAGAACAAAAAAGAAAGCAACACAGATGTGGAGGTACTGAAGTCCTTTTTATTTAATGATCTAACTGTGTGAATTTATTATATGACGATCATTCCTTTGTGTTGCAGATGAAGAATGTAGCGAGGACACTGATATGATCGTGTTTGATTGGGAGAAATTGGCTTCCCTTCCTGAGACTGATGTGTAACGTGGTTTGGAAAGGAATCCTGGGTTGATACAACTAACTTACATAATGGTTAAGTGATTCGCAGTTTCATTTCAGAGGATGAATCAGCTTGAGATGATGCAAACTTTATTCAAGGGCATTGGTTTATGCCTTTCTTTCTTTGAACATCCTCCTTTTTCCATACAATCAGCTAACAAAGACCTGCAACTGAGTACAATAGAATAAAGCAGAAAGAATATGAATCTATCTATGCATTAAAAATACAGAGATAAACAACTTAAGCACTCTTTCTTATAAAGTATATAGACACACTCTTGCTGTGCCATTTTAAATTAGGTTTGGATGAAACATCTACATGTTTAGAAAATGACAAATATTCACAACAAGCTGTTGTTGGGAAAGAGCTAAAAACAACTTTCATAACTCTACCTGTTTAACCTGAAGCAGTTAAACAGCCTGGAGCACATTACACCGTCAAGCCATTCTCTCTACTATCTGTTTAGGGGTGCTGTGGAGACTACATTTAAATTAAAATACATACAATGTGGCAGAAAGACAATTTTTAACACCACATTTTCTTATATAAACATACTGGCGTTTTAATGCTGAGTAATAGTTTCACTATTGTATCAAAGTCATTGTAAATAAAAGACCTAAGAGAGGCAGAATTCAAAACTGTATTGTACATACAATTGTATATAAGCACTTGTTCTTGTCAATAATTAAAATGTCTTTGCTCTGTGGTAACATGCATTACTTCCTAATAATTCCTAATAGTTCATACTTATTAAAATAATTTAAGCACTGGTATTCTGGAATTGTTTTCTGCTGGGAAATGTCTTCCCAGTTCATATATAACATACAAGTAGGGGCATCTGGAATTTTGTCGATAACAATAATTAGATTATTTTATTAAGTATTTTGCTTAAGTTATTGTGCTGTTTTATCATTAGTGATATTTTAAATGATTTAGAGAAGGGAAATACATACTGAAAATATAAACCTAAAATCACCAGTAGGTGGCGGCAAATCACTGCATGAGTGAGTCATTAGGCGTGTTTCCATTACCCTTAAAATTGAGCAAAAAAATTTTATGCTCGCTTGAGGTGGTTTTTCAGGCAATTCGAAAAAGGAATATTTCGCAAAACTGCAATAGAAACGGCTTTTTCCGTATTTGCAGGTCACATGGCATATGTAAAAAATCATATGATCATTATTCAATGTACATTAAACTCCAAGAAACACTTCATACATAGAAGCTCTTAAGTATAAGGGGCGTAAGGCCTCCGACGCGGTCACCGGAGCTGATGTTATGTTTATACCAACAGCGTCGCACAAATTTCTGAAACGGCTCTCCGTGCTGCTTGTGTAAAGATACACGCATACCCCTCTTTCGATTAAATAAAGCCAAAATATGTCCAAATCCCACCAAAATCTGTTGCCATGACTTATCGTGAGAGGAACAAATTAAGTTTTAGTCGCATAACATCGGTTAATGGACACGTCATTTCGCAATACTCTTTTTATCGACATTTATATAATATCGCCAAAGTTTCACGCAAATCTGTAATGGAAACGCGCCTACTGAGTCATTCAACAGATTCGTTCAAATGGCTGAATGATTCATTTGTGGCTTTGCTTGAAACTATCGACGAAGTAGAGTGTTTTGACCTCGCGTCATCAATCGGCCATATTGGCGGTACTTAACGAAATTGATGCCACTGAACTGAACCGAATTTGAACATTTTGCTGATTGCTGCTGAAAATGAATTATTATCATATTTTGGGCTGTACTAATCAGTAGGTTGGCCAAACTGAACCAGGATTTCCAGGGTAAGAATCTTGACAACACTCGTGTTTGTTCTTATCATTTCCGGTCAGGTAGGTGAAATATTACACTAAAATGTTAATTAACACTGCTTGTAAGTATCTGTAACATCTGTTGACTTTAGTTTGTCAAAATATTGCGCCCTTTCCTGCTTACTGTGTCCTTCTCTATATGATTTAGCAGCTTCCATACATTTTTTCCCGTGGTTTAGACAGCAAAAGAACAATGTATTCAGTAGTACATCAACCATGCAATCAGTACTGTTGTTTACAATCGAGTATAGCCAATATGGTTGTGCATCCGGGTAACTTACCAAACCGTTCAGTAAGTGCTAACCCTCTATAGAGCAAAAACAGGAACTTGTGTCTAAAATGTAAGTCAATATATTTTTGTTTATTGGACTGCTTTAGAAAATCAATATCACATTTGCAATCGTACTGATATTTGGAGAAAAAAAACTGTACTCTGTGTGATATTAACTATATTACATGATAAATATAAAAGTAAATATTAGGGGCATAAATTTTGAGGTAATTCTAAATGTATTTTAATAGACTTAATCACAAAATGTAAGTATAAATTCTAAATATGCTAGTATATGAGTGCATTCTCTGGGTTTTTGTTTAGTTTTTCCGATATAGTTGATAATGTCAAATCGCATATTGTTAAAACAATTCCGATATTATCGTAGGCGAAACATCGCACACCCTAACATACAAGTTACATAGCTTTATATGAAGTAAAAAATTTCCAGATAATATTTTAATCTCTTTTTTATTTTATACAATGACAATAAAAAATAAAATTATTCTGATTTAGAAACCACTTGATATTATCAACATCTTAATATCATGCTTAATATTTTTCTCACTCTGATCCACTTTACCTGCCCAGGCATAACTGTCCATTGTTCTCACCACTTCTTTTACCTATTCCAAATATAATTTCCATTGTAAGAGAATCATCAAAAGAATGCATGTGAGGCACTTGTTCGCAATAATTAAGCCAACATTGTTGTGCGATACCCCACATTACACTGGTGAAGACTTGTGTGTCTAACACAAAGTGCTGACTTAGTCTGTCTTAAATCAAGACTTAACGTCCACTGTTCAGCTCTCCTGAACACTATTAACACTATACAGATCATTACGTTGCTGTGTGGTGATTGGGATCTGCTGGCGCACATCAGCCAAGTACTGCAGGTCTACAAGGAGAAGAGGTAGAGGATGTTTGCATTATTTCCAACTGCCTCTATAGCTCATATTTTAAACAAATATAAAACACTGAAATATACCTATGTCAGCATATACAACAGATTCTTCTGACCCAGCTTTGCCAATTACCTCCCCCCTGTATGGAAAAGAGGGCACAGTTATTATAGTAACCCACGTAATCATATGCATAACCTGTCATTAATGAGACAGAAAGCACTGACCAAGGGTTAACCACCGAACTGTGACCCCAGGCCACATAGCTGGCGCTCTCATCTCTTGCTGGTGAAGCAGTGGCCACATAAACCTGATTATCTACTGCCCTGTGAAAAGGACACAAACTGTCATGGGGAACTGAATAGTTCAGTGATTTTAAGTGGTGTAAGATACTGACCTCCCCCTCTGCAGCAGCTCCCAGTGAGCTGGACCTGTGGTCATATTGAAGGCACCAGGATATACCAAAAGCTGGCAACCTACATAGATATATGAGGAAATCATTTTGAGTATACCTACATAATTACATTTTAACAAAAATTTGCATCGTAATTCTCACCTTTCTTAGCGTAGATCTGTGCAAGCTCCGCAAACCTGATGTCATAACATATTCCCACACCTACTTTACAAAATGCTGCAAA
>JAHKKF010537971.1:0-30595 GCA_019740295.1 Labeo calbasu
TATTACTATTTAAGTTCCACTGAATAAGCTCAGTTTTAGTTTTTATTTCCTATTAGTAATTAGTAATTCCTATTTAGGGCTTCAACTTGAACTTCTTTTAGTTACTGTAATATTTTAGTATTATTGAGATACTATTATAGTTTTTATTAAGATTTTCATTTACATTTTAGTTAAAGTTTTAGTAGTTTTGTTGTGTATTTTTGTAATTTGTACGTTTTTTTTATAATGTGCGGTTTCTATAAAATTTTCAGATTTAGTTAAGTACATCAAGTTAAACGATGTTAAATCGTAAAACTAATAAATGAATTACTTCAAATAAAATAAAAACACATTTAAAATAAGTTTCTTTTTTTTCCTACATTTCATTTTATTTTATTTCAGTTAACATTTATTTTATTTCAAGTATCAAATTTTCTGGTTTAATTTTTCTCTCACAGAATATTTATATTTTCTATTTTTTCAATTAACAAAATTATTTTTAATAGTTTTAGTTAATGATAACAACCCAGACAGACATCAATAATTAAAAAAAAAAAAAGAGAAGTCCTGCACATCATTAAACCTGAGTGAACGCAGGACGAGAGGTTTTCGCAGTGTGCTGCTGCGGTTTATTACGTGGCCCAGCGTCACGTAGCCCATAAATCTGTCGGGTCAGCGTAACGGGAAACATTTAGACATGACTCGGTTAAAAGTTTGAGGTTTGAGCTGCAGCCCCTCAACCTACGGCTGCCACGTGCAGCCCAGGACGCGGCTGTGTAATTACGGCGCTCACCGCAGGACGAACGATGGAAAGACTGAGGAAAACTGGAGTAATACCAGCGTCTGCTGCTGCTCATCAACTCACTGCTTCACTGCTGTCAGATTCTTAGAGTTCTCAAGGGCTTTATGCTTTCTAAGGGCCACAAACAAACCCTTAAAGAGACAGTCCATCCAGAAACAAACATTCTGTCAACATTCACTAAACAAGACATTTCAAGAAATGACCACTTAATGAAAGTCAATGGGTTCGAATATTGTTTGGCTCTTCAAAATACAAAAAAACTTTTACAACCCTTTGAAATCTTTACAGATAATAAACAGATGAATATTGGACTCCTGTTTTCTACAAACCAAAAAGTTAAAGGAACACAATAAAACCAGTCATTAAATCCTGAACCATATGAATTTCTTTCTTACTTTTCTTCTGTGAACACAAAAACTGTTTAGCTTCATGTTTACAGTGCTTATCGCCATACAGTAAAAGTGGAATGAACAAAAGCATGAAAAAAACATACTTTGTATGAGTCAGGTGTCTCATTCCAAGTCCTATGAAATCATACGACAGCTTTGTGTCAGAAAGATAAAAATAAAGTTCTCCATTGTAAATCTGACCCTGCGATGCGGGTTCAATTTAAGACGTGTCTCAACAGGTTTGACGTCGACTGTCAAACATCACCGGTTCCTTCGTGATGTCAAACCTGGCCTGGTTTTGGCCGACCTGAACGCGAGCACGAATGAGATTTGAGAGTTATCCTGCCTACACGAAGCTATTTAAAGCAAAGTACTTTTTTAGAAAGCCACAGTTCCCTTCTTGTTCATTGTATGGATTAACAGCTTAGACATTGTGCGATATTTCTGTTTCAAAGAAGAAAAATTCAAAATACCGTATTACACTTTGGGTTCACGGTTTGGATACGTGTGTAATTCTTTACCTAGAAGCGTGAAGAACCAGATGTAGAATCAGCTTTTCTCTGTCTTATCATCCGGACTCTGAAAACACAAGATATTTCATGTGTGAAAGCCGTCTGAGATATCGCTGGCTCCTTTCTGTACGAGATCTAGTCTGAGATACAGGGAATAAAACATCAACAAAATGCATTTTTGTCATGGTGTCTCCAGGCCGTGTGTTGAATCAGAACACAGTGTCCGTATCAGAATAGTGTACAACTTACAGTCAGAGATATCAAAGAAATTACAAACGCAGAAATTATTTAAAGGAAAGACACTACAGGTAAATAGGATAAAAATGTGTATCTATTAGATCCCACCATACTCTCACCAGCTGATTATATTACCACAAATGTTATGTTTAAATATGCAAATATGGCATAATTAATTACAAAAAAAGAAAGAAAAAACTTCAGAATATTTAAGTTTGGTGTAAGTGCTGCTGATGTGGAGAAATAAACCTTTGAAATCTACAGACGCAAACAGATTAAGTGCAATAAAACGCATTTTAATTTACAGATAATTTACTCACCCCCTTGTCATACAAGATGTTCATGTCTTTCTTCAAGGGTTACTCCACCCCAAAATGTAATTTTTGTCATTAATCACTTACCCCCATGTCGTTCCAAAGCGTAAAAGCTTCGTTCGTCTTCGGAAACCCAATTTAAGACATTTTGGATGAAAACCGGGAGGCTTGAGACCGTCCCATTGACTGCCAAGTAAATACCACTGTCAAGACCCAGAAAAGTATGAAAGGCATCTTCAAAATCTGCCATCAGTGGTTCAACTTAAATTTTATGAAGCAACGAGGACAGAATACTTTTTGTATTGTTTGCGTCCAGCGGATGAAACGAATTGTTGAATAAAGAACATTTTCTTTGCGTAAAAAAAGGATTCTCGTTGCATAAAACTCAGATTGAACCACTGATGGCAGATTTTGACGATGCCTTTCATACTTTTCTGGGTCTTTACAGTGGTATTTACTTGGCAGTCAATGGGACGGTCTCAAGACTCCCAGTTTTCATCCAAAATATCTTAAATTGTGTTCCTAAAACGAACTAAGCTTTTAGGGGTTTGGAACGACACGGGGGTAGGCGATTAATGGCAAAATTTTCATCTTGGGGTGGAGTAACCCTTTCAGTCGCAAATATATTGTTTTTTGAGGAAAACATTTCAGGAATGTTTGCGAGTTTGAACTTCCAAAACGCAGTTTAAATGCAGCTTCAAAGGGCTCTAAATTAAAATGAAAAATCTAAAGAAAGGTCTTATCTAGCGAAATCGGTTATTTTCTAATAATAATAAAAAATTACAATTTATATCCCTTTTAACCTCAAATGCTCATCTTGTCTAGCTTTGCGGTGCGCATGCGTACTCTGTGCATTCCGGTTCAAGACAGTTAGGGTATGTCTCAAAACTCCCATCTCATTTTCTCCTCCAACTTTAAAATCATCCTACATCGCTGCAGAAGTACCGACCCACTGATTCCAAAGTGAACATGCAAAGATCAAACGGCCTTTACAAAAAAAGGTAAAACAGTGATGTAGGACGATTCTGAAGTTGGAGGAAAAAATGAGACGGGAGTTTTGAGACATACCCTAACTGTTATGAACCAGAGTGCACTCATGTACTCATGTACGTTGCAGAGGTACACAAGATTAGCATTTGTGGTTCAAAAGTGTATAAATATTAATTTAAGAAAATTACCAATCGTTTTGCTAGATAAGACCCTTCTTCCTCGGCTGGGATCATTTAGAGCCCTTTGAAGCTGCATTTTGGAAGCTCAAAATCAGGGCACCATTGAAGTCCATTATATGGAGAAAAATCCTGAAATGGTTTTCTCAAAAAAACAATTTCTTTACAGCTGAAGAAAGAAAGAGTAAAGAGTAAATGATTTGTAAATTTTTGTTCTGGAAGTGAACTAATCCTTTACTGTGAAGTAGATTTGATATTTGTAAAGACAACATGCATGATGCTCACCCGTGTAAATCGCTGTCCCAGGGTGTTTCTACGCTGCTCGAGTCCCTCCTTCAACGCAGGTCTGCGGGTTTAGTTTTGTCAAACCAGCAAGAGCAACAAGAGCAACGATCGACACCACAAATGAAGAAGAAACACTTAATGAATTGCTTTGGCAGAAAAGCAGATATGTTTATTAAGCACTTTAATATGTCAGAAAATTCAGCTCAATATAATACAGGAAATTAAATTTCAAAATGTGAAAGTTTTCCAATGTACACGGTCAGCTATTTACAATCAACCTTCTCTTGAAATGAACTCCAGGCTCAGAACCAAAACAGCTGAACAAAGAAGAAAAAACAAAACAAAACAACAGCATAACAGATGGCTTGAGATTTCTGAATACTGTCCAGGGTTCATCTTCATCTTAAAAGGCTCATTCTCTGTTCGTCCTTGTCCTAGGCTTAGTAAAGTGGCTTTCTGTAATTCTTCAGAGGACAAGCTTTCTGATGCAGTTACACCCAATATGGCCTTACTGAGCGTCTCCTCTCATAGCAAACAGATGTCTGAAATCCACTCCACACCCGCCCCGTTCTCCCTCCCCCACCGAGAGCGGCGGCTCGGAGACATGAGATCCGGCTTCACAAGACCGTGGGCTTTTTTGTGTTTTAACTTTGGCTTGAGGAGTATACATTTCAAACCCTGTCCTGAAATCCAAATATTACTGCGGTTCGCTGCTTGGCATGAGTAAAAAGCACAATGACCTTTCGCTGACCTGATCATCAGAAGTCCCTGACGTCGCCTGCCGCATTTTCTCACCGCTTGTTGCATTTTCTCTTTAAATCGCTGAGAACTCTGCATTTAGCACCAAACTCTGTAGTTAACGATACACCGTCGGTTGTTTAAATATGCAATTATGTAAATAGAGAAAAACACAAACAAACAAGAAACAAACAAACAAATAAAGACAGGTCCCACAGGGACTAAATAATGAAGTATGGTAAAGCCAGAGTTACTCTTCTTTAAGGGCATCAATAATGCTACAAACATAATATAGAGTTTAAAATGACGTAATAAGACGTTTGTGGTTCAAAAATAATAATAAAAAAATTATAATAGGCGACGCCAAAACATAGCACCATGATTTTAGCAAATACAGCACACGAAAGCGGCTTTTTTTCTCTGAAATAAATACGTGCGAAGAGTAAACGAAGACTGGTTTCGTGATTTTATGAGTGCACTGAAGGACTAATGGAGACTGAAGAGATTTGAATACGACGGAGAGTTTGCGAAATCTGTCAGAGGAAACAACGTACTCCAGCGGCACATTGCTGTCAGTTGCACTTATACAGGTCAAGACAAAACAAACATTTCTCTTTTTTAAAGTAAACTCTGATAAACAAACAAACAAAGCATTAAAATGCAAAAAAACTAAATACATTTAAGATTTTTTCAAAAAAGAAAACAAAGGGAGAAAGTGCATCCACTGCCTATTAAATATTAATGCATTAAATTAAAAGCGTCTGTGTGCATCATGGTCACCACAAGAAGGCTGGAGCATCGACAGGCACGAGTATGAATTTGCATCACCGTTGGCCGATAACCCCTCTTCGGTTCTCTCGCGTTCCTTTCTTCTTGAGATGTTCCACAGGGAAGTGTGGAAAATGGTTTCAGTTCTTTTGCGGATGAATGCGTTCACTTTGGCACAGTCTCTTTCTGAATGACGAATTAGGATTAAGACATCTGAAACGGCATCAAAACTACTTGGGTCAGTGTTTGAGAAGGTATTGGCATTCTTACAATACATAGATGAGTGGTTCTTAAACTTTGCAGACCAAGTACCACCTTTGATCAATCAGAGTGCCTAAGTACTACCTAGTCACCAAGTTTCTACTAAAACCAACCCAGTAGGCGTCAGACGTAAATATAACATCAGATTGACGTTGGACCCCAACACCGATCAGGCGTTGCATTTTGGTTGAGAATGAAAATTGGGTTGACGTCAAGATTCGACGGCGATTTGACATTGACTTAACGTTGGATTTTGCACTCTAAAAATGCTGGGTCAAAACAACCCAATCGCTAGGTTTGTCCATATTTAACCCAGCATTTTTTAGAGTGTGGTTACACAACCTAAAAACAACAAATTACAAACGTCAGCTGACATCGGTGTTGAACATCAAATTAACATTGACATTAGACGTTGAACTGACACTGAATTTTGGTCACCCATCGTCACAACTGAAATTTAACCAAATATCAACGTCTTATGACGTTGTGTGCCTGTATTTAACAAAGACCAGATTTTGATTAATATTCCTATGTGATTAAAAATCATGCTGCCCTTTGTAATTAGAGAGCATCTAAAAAACACAATTATACCACAATAGTAGCATTTATAAGTTTGTGGTACATGTACCATAGTTTGAGAACCACTGACATTGCTGCACCTCTATAACATTTATAACCACTGCTATAAACGCTGCAAAATTGCAGCTTTATGTAATAATACACTGTAAATCTACATGACAATCTAATAATACTGTGAATGAAAGTTACAAATGTGCTTTCAGCCACAAAATCTCCCAACTCGAATTACAATAGTCTTTAAAACGTCATGTACTCACCAGTTATAACGGCGTCTCTTTTTTGCAGTTTAACCCAGAGTCCGATCCTTCAATCTGAAGCTGTAGGGCTTGTTTCAGGCTTAGTTCCGTCTCCCCTATTGGGTAATTGTCCAGAAGGTCCTGGTGGCCCCTGCTGGGAACAGTTCTGGGAACTGAAACTCTCCCAAGAAAAACTTGGTTTCCCTGTAGGTGGTAGTTGGGGTTGGTCATAATGCCATTTCTCTTCTTCTCCGCACAGCTCTGAGTCTGAATGTAAAACTGCTCCTGCGATTGGACAGAATCCAGAGTACTGGATCTTCCCACCATTATCTTACATTGAGGATCTTTCACTGCAACGTTGGACACCGGCTTATTAAGCACAAGCCTTTTATCAAACTGAGTCAGTTCGTATTCAAGAACCTGGCTCTGTGAATAAGAGCTGTTCTTACTCTTCTTCTTCTCACCAGATGTTCCTTTGTTTGAGCAGTTTTGGCCATTCTTGGATGCTTTGGTGGATTTGAGGCCTGGTTTCACCTGGCTCCAGTCAAACTCGCTGGTTGGAGAGCCAGGCTGAGTGCCGACGGACCTAGTGGTGGAGGAGGGAGAAACGATGGATTGACGACTGCGACTGCGAGGCAGTGAATGCTGCTGGATCTGTTCAATGAAAGAAAGGGCATGGACGCTGTCGATGGGGACAGTCTGAGCAGTCGCAGTGGACGAGGTGGTCCTCAGCGAAGAGTTCTTTGAACTTTTAAGTGAGTTATTGGAGAGAGAGGACTTCTGCCGGTCCACGGTTGAGTCTGGAGATTCAGACGGTGAGCTGAAAGCATGAACAGGTCCGTTGGATTGTCCGCGGCCTGCTGAATGCACGTCGCCAGCTCCTGTGCTTCCAGAGCTGCTGGACTTTATAGTGAGTGACTGTACTTTCCCAGCAACCGAAGCGGGTGTTTGCTGCTCCATGGTGTGGACAGGAGACGGGTTGCAGCCATTGAGACTCGTGGCACCGTATTTTTCCAAGAGTTTGATTATGGAGGCGTGTCCACCTTTGGCTGCCACTCTCATGGCGGTGCGTCCAAACTGGTCAGCGTGATTAGGATCCGCACCATGCTCTAGAAGAGTCTGAACCACGTCAATGTGCCCCTCTTGAGCGGCGATGCCCAGAGCTGTGGCACCCTGGTTGCATGTGTGGTCTACAGCGGTGCCATTGTCAATTAAGATTTGAACAATCTTTATGTGCCCCTGCCAAGCTGCCGACTGGAGGGCAGATCTTTTCTCGTTATCACATGAGTTCACATCCGCATGGTAGTTGATTAGCAACCTGACCATTTCTACATGACCTTGCCAACATGACACATGCAAGGCCGTTCTTCCTTCCAAATCACTGGCTTCAACATTGGCTCCGTTTTCGAGGAAGTACTCCGCCATGGCCAGCTGATTCTCAAGTGCCAGGATGTAAAGAGTGGGGCGTCCGTCTGCATCCTTGAAGTCGATATCTGCGCCGTGGCTCAGCAACAACTCCACGATGTCTCGGTGTCCCTCGAGCGCCCCAACTCGGAGAGCATTTCTCCCATCGTACCCTCTCTGGTCAATACACGATTTGTTCTCCAGCAAGATGTGCACGCAGTCGTAATGACCCTCTTGAGCAGACAGAATCAAAGGGATACGTCCATCGTTGTCAACCTCTGTGCAGCGGGCACCTTGTTCAATGAGAGCGTCGCATACTTGTCTGTGACCCTCAAAAGAGGCCATGTGCAATGGCGTCCATCCTGCGTCATCTCTGTGGTTTTCATCCAGTCCTCTGTCCAGCAGAGTTCGGACAACTTCCACGTTCCCCTGTGCAGATGCAATGCTCAGGACGGTCCTGCCTTCACTGTCAATACTGTCCACTGCCGCACCCCAGAAAAGCAGAGTGTTGACAACAGAAGCGTGTCCCATAGACGCTGCAGCAAGCAAAGGCGTTCTCCCGTTGTTATCAGTGTGATCGACATCGGCTCCTCCTTCTAGAAGCAGATCAACCACATCCACATGGCCTTCGTAGGCAGCCACCAGAAGCGGGGTCATGCAGTCTTTGTCGCAGTGGTCCACCTCGGCTCCGCGATCAATCAGCAAGCTCACGACCGCGCCATGGCCTTTACTGGCTGGCACGCAGAGAGCAGCAACGGAGAGTGCCGTCCTGCCATCCACATCCTCATGATTGACCTCAGCTCCATGATCCAACAGATGCTCTACAATTTCTCTGTGGCCCATGTATGCTGCAGCGATCAATGCCGTTCGTCCTTCATTATCCGCCTTGTTGACTTCAGCTCCATGCTGAAGAAGGTTGAGGACTATATCTTCGTGACCTCCCCAAGCGGCAGCTCTCAGGGCAGTCCTACTGTCAGCATCCGCACAGTCCACCTTAGCGCCTGCATACAGAAGCGCAGACACAACTTCCGAGTGACCTCCCCAGGCTGCGGACCTAAGGGCAGTCCAGCCGTCATGGTCCGTGTGATTGATGTTGGCATCACACCCAATGAGGCAGTTGACCACCTTGGTGTGGCCTTGTCTAGCTGCCAAAGTAAGTGCTGTCTGTCCATGGTTGTCCTCCAACTCCATGTTTGCTCTCCTGGAGATAAGAAGGTTCACAACATCCAGATTTCCGCTGTATGCAGCATTGGCTAAAAGAGTTCTCCCGTTGGAGTCGGTTTGATTAACAGAAGCACCGTTATCTAGCAGAGTTCGAATGGAGTCCTCGCGTTCCAAGGCTTGTTGCAAAATGCACGAAGCGTGGTCATTTTCGTTGCTGACGTGAGCCCCAGCTTTGACTAGTAGTTGAAGTACCTCCTGTTCTTTTGGGATTGAAGTGGACAGGGAGTCTTTAGCAGGGGTGCCATTCCACACCATCCAAAGGGCAAGATTAAAGGGCTCGATCTGCAGGTTCGAGTTGATCAGGTGGTAGGCAAACTCCTGCACTTCCAAAGGGTTAAGCTGCTTTGCTCTGCACGTGTAACTCATGGCCATCATTCTGTGTCCTTCTGCTGCATTGCAAAGGTATTTCTGTGTGCAGTGTTTAACGTCCAAGAGCCATTCAGCGAAGCTGTAGTGAAATAAAATCTTCGTACTCCCAAGTCCATCAATAAGCAACTTGGAGAGAATGTCCATCTTCTTCTGAAAGTCCTCCATCGTCAAAGTCATGTTTTTAGTCCAGACTGCATGATAGAGCTCCCTGATAGTGAGTGGCCTGCAGGCAGCCAGAATCACATTTAGGATGGGCTGGACTTTGGCGAACTGCTTTCTGACAAACAGTCTCTGACAGAGCCAAAGGTAGAGTCCGTTCAGTGTCCCCGGGATGTCTCTGATTTCACGCAGCATGATGAAGTTCTCAACCACTCCGTCAAGAACACGTTCAAGGTACAGGAAGCAGCCGCTGCTCTTGATGTGAAGCTGGTTCAGCATCTCTGCCGTCTCCTTGGTGAGGTGCTGCCGCAGGGCCTCCTCCTGGTCTAGGCGGTGGAGGATGTATTGCTGCACATCTTTTACAATGTAGGCCTTCCGTAGGTCGTCTAGGCTGATCTTTCGGAATCCTATAAGAAGGACAGAAACAAAAGGTGATTAGTTCGGCCTGAAATCCTTGCAGAGGACTGCTAGTGGTCACATTTGATCACAGTGAGGTTTTTCTATGAAGAAATTAAAACACAAATTCAGTAAGATGATAGCTATACATATCTATGAGTATTAGCCTGAGAATTTCATTGCATTTACTGAATTCTAGAAAACTGGGACACGAGCAGGCAACGCTGACTTTGCATCTGGTGATGTCAGCCACAATCTGACATGTGCTTTCATAAAAGATTAAGTTTTAGGTAAACAAATTAGGTTCGCTTTGAACAGACGTGTTCAAAAATATATATATATTTTTTATTGCATACCCCTTTTGTCTCCTAAATTGCAGAACTCATACAAACATGACATAAAGATTATATTTACCACAAGACAAAATACTAACAATTTGGTTTTCACCCCCTTATTTCCTAGTATCTTGTCTTATCAATAAACATTTGCACCTATCGCAGCTTTGTCTGTCTGTGTGTTTCAATTGTGTGCTTTTTCTAAAAAAGAAGTGGCAACTTCCCTACTCAAGACAGGATCATTTTTGTTCATTCAGTCGTTCTTTTGCTTTGTGGAATATATCTGTTATGTGAAACAGCTTCATCAAGCCAATACGAAATAACAAACACAATGCATTTTTATAATGTTAAACATCTTGCAGATATCACAAGAGGAATGTAAACTTATGCACTCAACTGTATCAGCAGCATTGCAAACACACACAGGGACCTTCATCTTCATGCACAATATACAAAACTCAAGTCCAGAAGTGACAGATAAAGCAGTTTTCCTGCAGAAAAGATGATTGGAATTTGCTTTGTTTTCTCTAGAAAATAAAACAAGACGTGTAATGATTCCTGTGGCAGAACTAGGTCACATCTGCAACTTCACCAAGTATGAGGCACACTTGAGAGTTTCACATAAACTGTAAAAAGATTTTTGCAAAATAAAACAAGGCAGAGCCAAAGGTTTTGCAAACAAGCACTTACGCCAGCAGATGTCAAGGCATTCTGCTTTAGATAAGCGCAAATTCCATAGTTTTTTGGGGGGTCGACATGCATGTTTAACAGCTGCCCAAAGGGCAGATTGTGCATTTTATGCACAGATTTTATTTACAGTTCCCATGGACTCAGACTCGCTGGGGTCAAAGGAAAGGAAAAAACATGAACTTCTCTAAGGTCGTTCACATATGTCTCCATCTTTCTGTAGCCCCACTGGTGGGAGAGCAGCAAAACATTCCTTTTCCATGTCATTTAATTAGTCGCTCACTCATACAATCTATACGAGTCCATTTTCTATGGGAAAGAGGATAAAAATAGGCCTACTTCCTGTCTAAAAGGAGCGTGTTTACAACAATCCCAAGTAAATACAATACTCTTTTCAAGCCAAACCCCAGAAAAGTGTTTCAGTCCTTCAGAAAGACAAACCAGGAGCAACACAAAAACAGAATACAGATTACATCTTTCCTGGCCGGTCCCTTAGAGTCTGAAAAGTTCACAAAACCCCTTTGAATGAGATTATATAACGTCCATCTTTCTGAAAGGGCTCAGGAGTTATTTTCTTTGTCTTGGGTGCTTAAGGCCCGAGGCTGCAGTCAACAGCTGAGGTTTCCCAAATAAAACCTGTGTGAAATCTAAACCGGGGCATGAATGACAACAGAGGCACACCTGTGGACAATCATCCCGCCTTCGTGCCATCTTTTTTCTTCTTCTCCTCCTTCATACCATTGGCTTTTAATATCCAGCTATAAAAGTGCATTACTGCCCACCCACTTTTCAGCGGTGGTGGTTCTGGTATTTTTCCCATGGGGATTTTTAAAAAGTCTTTGTTAAAGCATTATAAGCCATGAACCAAGCCAAACTTTGATTTGAAGCAAAAAAGCAAATCAGACAATAAGACCAAAAATACAAGCGTTCTTAACATCTTTAGTGAAGGAAAGAACTAGAATCCCATGAAGCACTTACATAAATAAAATCAAAACACTGGAGAAATATAAAAATATTAATTTAAAGTTGTTGGTTGTGTCAATAAAAACAATGTGGTTACAAAAAAAAAATATGGATACAAATATGTAAGTATTTTGAAAGCATTTTTGTGACTCGATTATGTCATTGGGAGTGGGTGGGGCTTTGTGAAAATGGGCGTAAAGGGTGCTTGCTAAGACACTGATTGGTGGACTTTTCAGCATCATGGGTGATGTAGTTTTCATCTTGAATTCTGCTATTAAACACGATTCATTAAAAAATACGCTGAATTCATGCGAGCAGATTGATTCAACAAAGCATTTACAATCGATTAACAACCTCAAGAGGTGTGTTTTAAAGACTTATCAGCTATTGTTAAAAATAATGCCGCTCTGGAGAAAATTAATTATATTTTACTTCCAAAACCTGACTGTTGCGCTCTATTACATAACATTTTGCTCCAGTTTACAGCAATAACCTTTAAATATGTTGGCCTGGTCAATAGCATGTAGTGCAGTTTACAACCCGTGTTCTCTCCCTGAGCCCCGTCCCGTCTGAGGCTTGTTTTTGTCATTAGTGAACTAACTGACCCAGACCTTCACCCTGCATTCAAAACACACAACAGTCTCCGTGCCTTCAGCCTGTGCGACTCCAGATGAAGGAAATAGAAAGGCTGAAAGAGGAAGGGGCCTTGTAGGGGGACTAAAAGTGGGGCAGTGGAACAGATGACCCAAATATGTTATTTGGCCGGCGGGTCCTGCACGTAACTAACTCATCTGTTTAAGTGGGTTGAAGGGATGTTGGGTTTGGAAAGCCGCCACCGGTTAAAGAGTTCACCGGGTTTAGAATACGGATTACAAATTACTGTCTAGTAAGTACTGGAGGCATTTCAAGAGTTCATCTTTTTAGTCTTCTAAAAAAAAACTGAAGCCAACTAAACCTCTTTCATTATGTTTAAGCATCCTCCCAAACACATGTACTTTCAATCAGAGGCGGGAGGTCGAGGAAACCCCGACAGGATGCCGGTGACCATTGTGACCCTGTTCTCCATGTTTCCAATGAAGAAAACGTAGTTCTGTGCCAGATTCTTCTTATTTTGCTTAGTCTTGATAATGCCAGATTGCATCATACGTATTAATTAATTGCAACATTTTGACCACGTTACTGATCCGATTCTGTTAAATATAGCAAATTAATTCAGCAGTGTAGGTCTACATTGATTTTTCTTTTCTTCTGAGCATTACTGTTGATGACAGTAATTTAACAAGCTGTATTCATGCAGATCTATTTAACAGATCACGTTTTGTCTTGTCTTTAAAACTTAACACAATATTTCTGCCTCATTAAATCATTTGGAGATGCAAGTTTATTTACTGTTGACAGTGTTTTTGTCCCATCTGAACGGCAGGTCAGAAACTCTGCAACACCTGCTGATAAAGCTGTCGAACAACAACATCCACCGTCCAGAGAACAGACGCAGTGCTGTTATATTCAGGAGATGCTGCAGGCAGTTTGGGAGGAAACTGGATCTTCCAGCATAAATGAATTCATCAATCATGCGATAGAGCGACAGACAGGTGTGCTTACATAAGGAGTGGCCATTGTGAACAACACTCGGGTGTGTGAACTTCACATGCACGTATACAGATGCTTGTGTTCCCACAGGAATGAGAGATTTCGCAAACGAGATCTCAATATCTCAATTGCCTGTAATGCAGTTTTGCTTAAGTCCCGTTTCTCAGGTGTTTCTCATGGAAAAAGATCTCTGTAATCTCACGTCTCAGTAATGTCTCAGACTGTGCTCAGATTTGCCAAGATCCTAAAGTCTAAAGACTAATCTCCAGAAGCATTTTAAAAGAAACATTCAGTCAAGTTTATTTCTATAGCGGTTTATAGAATACAGATTGTTTCACAGCAGCTTTACAATAACAAACTGAAAAATAACTGTGTCAATGTTGAAAAATTAATCAATTATGAAACAAATTCAGAAAATGTGGCCACCATAATTTATAATAATAATAATAATTTATTAATTTTTATTTCTTTAAATTATTAGTACTACTTAAATGTAAAAAATCTTATTATAAAATATTATTATATTAACAATATATTAAAATATTATTATTATTATTATTATTATTATTATTATTATTATTATTATTACTACTACTACTACTACTACTACTACTACAAAATAAAATATATATACTAAATAAAAACCAAAGTAGTATTAATATTGGACTAGGGCTGCACAAATTTAGCCAACATTTTGTGAATGCATAAATATGGCTATAAAATAGCAATAATAATAAGTTTTTTTTTTTTTTTTTATTAGTAATACTACTACTAAATAAATATAAAAATCTAAACTATTATTATTATTATTGTTGTTGTTTTGTTGTTGTTGTTGTTGTTGTTGTTATTATTGTTACTGCTACTACTACTACAAAATAAAATATGTGACCCTGGACCACAAAAACCAGTTATACATCATCTGAAAGCTGAATAAGTAAGATTGTTTGTTAGTATAGGACAATATTTGGCCGAGATACAACTATTTGAAAATCTGGAATCTGAGGGTGCAAAAAAAATCTTGAGAAAAATCACCTTTAAAGTTGCCCAAATGAAGTTGTTAGCAATGCATGTTACTAATCAAAATGAAGTTCTGATATATTTACGGTAGGAAATTTACAAAATCTTACTTAATATTCTAATGATTTTTGGCATAAAAGAAAAGTGATAAGTTTGACCCATACAATGTATTGTTGGCTATTGCTACAAATATACTTAAGACTAGTTTTGTGCTCCAGGGTCACATTTATATATACTAAATAAAAAGTAAGTAAGTAAGAAACACTAATATTGGACTAGGGCTCCACAATAAATATTATAATAAAGTGATAATGATAATAATAATAAATAAATAAAAACAAAACAAGATATTATTATTATTGTAATATTTTTTATTGTAAAATAAAAAATATATATGTGTTTAAGAAAAAGAATTAATAAAAGTTAAACCTTCTTTTATTTTTGAAAGAAAACCACAGGGAGCCCTTAAATCATGTAATCATTCACTCTAAAGCACACAATGCATGTATTAATTTAATTAAATCACTGCCTTTGTGAATTGTAATTGCACTAAACCATATTGTGATTTGTGGTTTTATTTTAATTAAAATCGATAATATTACTAAATATTAATTGCCTTTTAAACCCTGAGACTAAAAGTAGCTGAGAGCTGCATTACATCTCCTGAGCAGAACTGACATGAACATTATAGGTAAGATTATCGTTTGATTAGTCAATGATCTAAACAGTCATTAGTTGCAGGCCTGCGTCTGAGTTAAGAGGGTGTTTCTGAGATCATCTGCCGTTGATGTGGTCTTTCCAGTCCGTCTGAAATGCTAAAGCGGCACAGAAACCCTAAACCCCACACACATGTGTCTTGATTACGTGCTATTTTAACTCTCTCTCTCTGTACATGCGGTGAGGGTTCTGCATGAATGAAACATCGCTCGCCCTCAGCCGCCCGAGAACATGCAAGCGTCCGCTGCTCCGCGTTTGTAATTACGCCAGTCGAGCTCTTACCGAAGAGAGCAAAGTTTCCTAAAATACACTTGAATCAGCAAACTTCCCAAACGCAAGCCGCCCAATTCAGAGCTCAAGTGTGTGTGTTCAGATCCAAATACAGTGTTCAGATTACACACAAACGCCTCAGCGGTGTGTTGAGTCAGAGAACCGGGCCGCTCTCACACAGAAAGACAACTAAAATCATTATATACAAACATTAAATCATGTACAGACACGTTCTCTGCTGCAGACTGAGATGAAAGACTATTGCTCTATTGTTGAACCAGATGCAATGATACCGTTGTATAATAGTGCACTAGATGTTTTACTTTAGCTTTACTTCTCATTGCATTCAACTACAGTTTAGCACAAATTACATTGTATTGACTCTTATTCAAATTACAGATGAAAAATGCTTCTGATTTCACTGTTCTGAGTTCAAAAGTACTTTTTTGTCAGCAATAACCTAGACTCTTTAATATGTAATAAATTAAAATTAAATAAAATTATTGCACATATGATAAAAATTTATTATTACAATAAATATAAATAAATAAAATAAATTAATATAGATCAAAAATAAAATAATATAAATAAAAATGTTCAGCAGTACATATAATTTAATTATGTGTGTAATTTTTTTTAGGTAATGGTAAAATATTACAATAATAATATTCCTTTTGTCTTTATTTAGTAATTCTTATATTTACATTCATGTACCTGGCCAGCAAAAAAAAAAAAAGCAATTGTCCAAAAATAAAAAAAGTTTCAGCCAAATCAGGACAGAGGCTCATCATCAGTCTGATGACAGCTCAAGGACCGGGATGTTTGCAGGAAAAAGAGATACCAGACTCTTCCTGTTCTCTCTGCCAACATGAAGCATGTATTTCTTCAACCTCTTCCACTAGAACGAGCTGCACTTTAGTCATTAGCATGACGCCTCTCTTCTCGATCACTTCAGAGGGTTTCGCTCTGCCGGCTCAAGGTTAAATGTGTGCTGTGTTTCTCTCTGGAGAGATGGACAGAAGACGGAGGGTGCGGCTTTGAGGCCGTTTTTAAAAGGACTGCATTACTAAGGCAGAATCAGCAGTTTGGAGCATGATGGGATATGATCACACACACACATATATATGCTCCTGGACCTCATGCTGGAGAGTCTGGCCTGTCACCAACAACAATATAAAACAGCCTGACCAGAGAGAGACAGACAGACAGAAAGAGCGAAATTCCAAGGGAAAGGAAACTTTAAGATTGTGGAGACTCAGGGAGCAGATATACACTTCACCTGTAGACAAGGGGCCTGTGTATGAGTGTGTGTTTTTCTTTCGGATCTGTGGTGATTCCCAGCACTGCAAGCGGAAAATGAACCATTCATATATGAGTGATTCAAAAGCATATTGGAGTCAGCAACCTTCTTGTCATTAGGTGCCTTTTGTTTTATGTTTCTAGTTCTTCACTGAGCCTGTATACACATGCATACACATTAATAACTGAGCACCAATAACAGCTGATACAAAATGAGCAGCAAATCAGCATTTTAGAATGATTTCTGAAGGATCATGTGACACTAAAGACTGGAGTAATGATGCTGAAAATTCAGCTGCACATCACAGAAATAATCACATTTTAACAGATATTCACATAGAAAACTCATATTTTAAATTGTAATAATATTTCACAATTTTACTGTATGTTTGTGCAGCTTTACTGCATTTTCTGTTTTTAAAAAATGTTCTTATTCATAAAGTTCTTATTTCAAAAAAGTTTCATAATTGTTATACACAAAAGTTCATAAATGTATTTTAAAAATTAACATTTCAATTATAAATAAAAAATTTAATTTTTTAACACAAAGATCTATATTATCAATGCATTGCATTATTAATCTCAAACTTGCTAATTTGATTTACACAGAAATTGTGCAAAACATTCCTGAACTTTTCCTATTTAAGAAAGAAAAAAAAACGTTCTAAAGTCCTAAAAGCTGTTCATTTTCAGGTTTAAATTAGACTTTAAATAACAGCTTTCTCTATGTGACTCTATTGAACATCACTGCACATCTGTTTGTGCTTCACCATCATTGTGATTTGTGTGTGAAATGTTGAAAAATGCCTATTGTGATAAAGGTAACTTCTTCATTTCTGAAAGTGAAACAGCAGAACTGTCATTCACTCAAATCACACAGCGTGATGAAGTATCTGAAGTGATTAACACTGGTTATCAACTGCTGGACCACAAAACCAGTCATAAGCAGCATGGGTATATTTGTAGCAATATGAAAAGATCTATTTTTCTTTTATGCCAAAAATCATTAGGATATTAAGTAAAGATCATGTTCCATTAAGATATTTTGAAAATGTCCTACCATAAATATATCAAAACATATTTTTTAAATAGATATATGCATTGCTAAGAACTTTATTTCAACAACTTCATAGGAGATTTTCTCAATATTTAGATTTTCGCACCCTCAGATTCCAGATTTTCAACTAGTTGCATCAATTTGAAAGCATATTTATTCAGCTTTCAGATGGTGTATAAATCTCAATTTCAAAAACTGACCCTCATGACTAGGTTTGTGGTCCAGGGTCACATATTCGTTTCTGATCATAAATTGCAATTTGTATTAAGAAGAATTCATTTTATTGGTATTTCATCTTAAATTAGATGTGCCAACTTCACTTTAAACTCATTTAAACCAGCAGAAGCGCGACACAAGACAGTTCTGCACTGTTTCCCACAGATTACCCTTTGACCCCCGAGCCCCCGTCGCCATGGGAACGGCACAGAGGTCACAGAGATCTGCCCCTCACACCCAAACACTGCTAACGGTCAAACGTGTTAATGAATAAGCGTGTGCGTGTCACGCAGGCGGGTGAATCTGACATCTGACCCGACTCACAAAACACAGTTGTGCTGCTGCATCCGCGTCTCAATCAGACTCTGGATACTGTGATGAAGATCATAAACTGACTCTCATATTTATGCCTCATAAGAGCTTAGCACAACTGTATGCTTGTAAAATCACTGTATGGAGTCTCTTTTGCTCATCAAGGCTGCATTTATTTCGAAAAATACAGAAAAATGTGTTAAATATTATTACCTTTTCAAATAACTGTTACAATGTCATTTATTTCTGTGATCAAAGCTGAATTTTCAGCATCATTACTCCAGTCTTCAGTGTCACATGATCCTTCAGAAATCATTCTAGTATGCTGATTTGCTGCTCTACAAATATCTCTGATTATTAATGTTGAAAACAGTTGTGCTGCCCAATATTTTTGTGGAAACTGTGATGCATTTTATTTTTCAGGATTCACAGATAAATAGAAAGTTCAAAAGAACCGCATTTATTTAAAGTGGAAATCTTCTAGAACACTTTTGATCAATTAAATGCAAATCCTTGATTAATAAAGGTATAAATTTCTGAGAAAACAAAAAACTCAGTGTGAAATCATGATTTTATCTATTGGATCATTGCTGTATTTGCTACTATGATGCTACTAGCCAATATTAACATTCGCCACCAGCAGCCTTACATTAGCAGACAATGAAATAATGTGCACAATAAGAGCAGGAACACGTTATTCAGAAAGTAAACAGAGCGAATGTTGATGTCATGTTGACTTTAGAGCAGGTGTTTATAATCTGCGGTTTAATGCATCTGATTTTAACTCTGGACATGAACCACTTCGGGATTTCGGTTGAACTTCTGGTCTAAGGTCAGTGTTTACTGGTCACGGATGTTTACTGTGAGCCACCACACACACACACACACACACAACCTGAGTGTATTTTTACAACAGTCTGACCTGGATTCTCAAAGCCTGCAGCCTGTTTTCTGTGCTGAGACCATTCACACACACAGACACACACATTCCTGTTCACAAACAACTAAAAACCTCAAGTAATTTCTTCTCAATCCAGCAGTGATGTCATCAGAAACACGACACAAAGAATTGCGAAATGACTGCACAACTGGACACCGCAACACTAATATCAGCTTGTGGTTTGCAAGATGAAACGGAGAGAATGAAGCTCATATTTTAAGTGGTTTAGAAAAACATACTGACCAGGCGTTCGAAATTTAAATCCACAGAGAAGGAAAGAGCATTTACTCAAACTAAACTGAAAAACATCTTGTCCAAAAACACATTTACACATCAATGGCATGGATTCAAATGTCTGAATGGCCACGTACATCACATGCTCACTAACGGATTGGTGAATGGGTGCCGTTAGAATGCGAGTCCAAACAGCTGATGAAAACATCACAATAATCCACAAGTAATCCACAGCATCTTGAGAAGGTTTAAAGTTAACAACATCTTAATGATGGATTTGTTTCTTTTGTCTTCTCAGGATGTGAACTGATGAACTGGAGTGGTGTGGATTACTTGTGCATTATTGTGATGTTTTTATCAGCTGTTTGGGCTCGCATTCTGACGGCACCCATTCACTACAGAGGATCCATTGGTGAGACGGTGAAAGAATGACACATTTCTACAAATCTGATGAAGAAAAACTCATCCTAATCTTGGATGGCTTGAGGGTGAGCACATTTTCAGCAGATTTTCATTTTTGGGTGAACTATCATTTTAAATGACATAAATGACTCATTGCTGTTGGCAGATCTTGTTAGGGGAAAAAAAAACAGCAAACAAGAACAAGAAGCTCATAAACTGAAATAAATCCAAATGATTTATACTGCAAATAAGAACAAAATATCACAACCTGCACCTTCTTATTTTAATTAATTAAAATTTTGGAACACTTTATGAGCAAAGCCCAAACAACAAGCCAAAAGATGCTTATAATAAGTGCCAATGTAAACTAAATCAAGAAGTTTTCGTAGTGCCATGCCAGATTCTACAGCCAGGGTGAAATTACATGTTTTTAAAAACTAAAAACTTAAGCCTCAAAATGCCTCAAAAATGTCGAAAAAAGCGAAGGGTTTGAAGAAACGACAGAGTAGGAAAATCACACAACAGATTTAACAAACTCTGTCAATGAAGGCTTTTCTTTCAGACCGAATGCATACGGCCAAATCAAACAGCCGCGTTTATCTGTCCTCACATAACACACGCTCACTGTCTCTCTGCTCATTAGAAATATTCACACATCTGGTGCTGATTTCCTGCTGCAGGCGCTGAGAAACTCATCCAGTCTGATCTCAACTGACTCTCAGACACACAAACACACACAACAACGCCTTTCCTTTCTAGCATTGAGAGACATTATGTTTTCAAATGAACACACTGCAGTATTGCTTTAGTCCTAAAAAGAAACCAATTACGTAATAATTCATTTTTAAGCAAAGTAACACGAAAACAGACTGATGCATAACACACACAAAACTCAAAATCCCAAAGTCTGTAATTCAGTACAGCTGCTGATTTGATTTGATGAGTGATGTAAATGTAGGGAATAATCTGATTATTCAGCAGCAAGGTTGAGGTAGAGATTGTCACCTGTGAAGAGTTTGGTGATGTGTTTGTTCTGTCGGCGTGCGGAGCAGACGAGCAGCAGCCAGGGCGGGAAGAGCTCGTGATGGGCGGCCAGCAGCTCGGCGATGTTTGCCGACCTCTGATCTCTGTCCCCGCTCAAACAGCCCTCGTCCACTGAGTCCACCAGCACAAACAGAGCCTGAGACGGAGCCTTGCAGCTCAACAGCGGCAGCAACACACACCTGAGAGACAAACACAGATGAATAAAACATTTTTTAAAACACAACATTCACAAAAGATTTGACATTGGTCAGATTCAGCTATTTATTTGTTAGTGATTCACAAATCTGTTTTATTTTTTCCCAAGTTTTGTATTTTCAGTTTAATTTTTTTTTGATTTGGTTTCATGATTGATTGATTGATTCATTCATTCATTTAATGCTGTATCAGCAGCATTAGCTATAGTCATGGGAAAATTAACAGAAAAAAAAACATCAACTTACAAAAATACACATACATACTTAAAATAACAATAGTAACAACAGTAATAATAACAATTATACAGAATCTTTTCATTTAAAATGTATGATAAAAATTCTAAAATTACTCCAGGAGAAAGGTTTTTACACATCAATTAATGTTTTTAAATAAGAATAATCATTAAATATGATTGAGTTATTAATGGTTTAATTACATTACCAATGATACACCCTTATAAAATGAGTCAACTTTTTTTTTCTGAAATCAGAGGATGTTTTGTGAATTAATACAAATTTATTATCAAAAATGGTGGTGAAAAAATGAGACAAATTTCTCTTTTAAATTAAAATGCCATCAAATGTAACAATTCCTTTCATATTTTGGCAAATTTTCTGCACAACAGAGCTTAATTATTTATAATAAACACTGATATTCCGTTAAAAAAAATAAAACATTTTTAATAATATAATAATATAATAACAACAACAATATTCAATATAACAGAAATAATAGTAATGTAATAGTAATAATAATAGTAATTCAATTTAAAAGTATAATAACAACAATATTCAAATTATGATTATTTTGTCACTTTAATTATATGCAATATTAATATTTTCTGTTACAATTTCTTCAAGTTAAACTTTAATTGTGGTGGAACTTTTGTTTTGGTAATAAAACTACAATAACCTTGTATTAATTTTTGTGTAGTGAAGATCTTCAGTGTGTATCTGGCAATACTTTTCTCAAATTAGATGCTGCTGAAGTGACTCTCAGAGCAGCCCTGGAGATGAGGTTCACGTGTTCACGTCCTCCTTGTGTCACGCGTGCTTCAGTATGTGTAGTAGAGCAAACTGACGCACACACAACATGCAGATTCACATTTACACAGCAGTGTTTATGAGCTTTAATATTCAGACACTAGTTTATATTGGGATTTTAATAAGTGTACAGCCCTACTTCTGATTTAGTCATCCAAAAATTGGCCAAATTTCTTGATATTCTGCATTATAAATTCCATTTTCATGACTCACTCTCATCAGAGTCTGTTGACATGTGTTTGTCCACTCATTTCTTGCTTGTTTCAGTCATTATATCACACACAGTCCAACTAAATGGACTCAATTATCACTGTTGGAATCACTGCAGAAGATTCACATGAGGTTTTGTTTGTTTTTAAATCTGATATTTGTACAGTAAAATCATGACTAATGTGCACGTCTGATCTCATCTGTCTCTACACAACCAGCAGCCGTAAAGCACTCAGATCACTCATCATATCACTGCTTCATTATTCTAAAACTGCACATGCGACCGAACACACATACGAGTCTGAATACGGCCGTTCACTGAGTCTCATTCGGCCCACGTTATACACACATTAACAGAGTGGCGCTCAGACACAAAGTGTGTTTGTGCATGCGTGTGGGCGCATGGCCTGAAATATCCCAGCATGCACTGGAGCAGAGAAACACAGCAGATTGTCAGGTAGCAGTCAATCAGAACAACAGAGACATGATTCATTTAACTGCGGCAGTGACACACGTCACCGACTAGTAATTAGGTTTATCACTAAACCACATTGTTATGAACTGAACAAAACCTTACAGGTTTCATAATCCTTAATATCATCAAAGTACAAATGAATAACTCACATGCACATACAGTACACTCACGTAAAGCAATATGTAGTATAGAGCACATCTCAACTGCTTTATTCCTTATATCATCACTAAATGCAACTATAGGGCATGAGGATATTAAGACATTCTAAACATTAAAATCATGACCTTCTGTAAAGCTGAAACAAATTGCATTGTGAAAAATGCTATATAAATAAAACTGACTAAAAGTCAATTTTGTAGCGCAGAAAACTCTAGAGAAAAGTGAACCAGACGCTCATCTGTGCCGCATCATAAACCAATGCATAAAAAGACACTGATTAAATGACTGTGATACTCAAACTAGCAAACCAACACCACAATATTCATGCATCATAATCAATTACATCATTGTTCTGTGGAAACGCAGGTTGAGAGACGTTCACAGATTCACAATCTGAGCACCGACATCAGCATCGGCTCAGAGAGAAAGAGAGAGTCTGTCTCGCTCATCTAATGTGGTCTGAACCGTCGACTACAAACTGCTGAATCATCTCTCAGAGAACGACAGAGACGGACCGAGCTCCACCCTGTTCATCCTTCATTAGTTCCTTCACCGCATGAGCAGACCCCAATAAACCCGTCTGCCCTGGAGTAAATTAACAGATTCTGGTTTTGGATCAGCATTCAGTGCACACTGATGAAACACTCACACACTAAACAGCCGTTTTTTCTGACACGTTAAGATGTCTGAAGATGTCCCGGCATGACTGATCAGCAGTGAAAGCACTTAACCTGCCTGCTGACCGCAGTAAAAACACAGACCTGATCAATGGGCTTCAGTTTACCACCACATTGTGCATTTCCTTCCACAACAACACCACATCCTCATCTGAGGTCTGTAAGATCACGGCTGAAACCGGCCTACAAACAAAACCCTGTGAATCAACACGACCCGAACCCAACTTGAACCTTTAAAGGAGCTGTTGGCGAGCAAAACACATTCTGTTTTAATTACAACAAAACAGTTTTAATCACTTTTTTCAAACCCAAATTATACTGTCAACCTTCAATATTATTATAACTTTATGTAATACTTTCTTCATTAAGAACGATTTTCCACATTGATAATAATCAGAAATGTTTCTTTCGCAGCAAATCAGCATATTAGAATGATTTCTGAAGGATCATGTGACACTGAAGACCAGTGTAATGATGCTGAAAATTCTGCTTTGCTCACAGCAATCAATTACAGTTTAAAAGTTATTTACATAGAAAACAGCTGTTTTAAATCATAATAATATTTTACTGTTTTTACTGAATTATTGATTCAGTAAATGCAGCCTTGATGAGCAGAAGAGACTTCTTTCAAAAACAGCTGACCCAGACTGTTGAACAGAAGAGAGAGAACTGATATTGAATAAATCAGATGTTGAATTCAGAATTCAGGCACATCATAAACCCTTAACCCAAATGTACAGCTCATACAATCATCTACAGATCTTCCCTCACATTCAACAGAACTGTAGAGTTCACAGAGTTCATGTGTGAGCTGCAGGTGAGACCTTCACTCGAGGTCACATCAACACACACGTCAAAAGACATGAGTTCACACACACACACCGATCGCTGCGATGCAGAGTGAATCAGAGTGAATGAGCAACAGTTTCATCTACTGCACACACTAAAGCACACGTGATGCTCGTGGTGTTTTCAGCATCTGCTCTCTCTGATCTCCAGAGCTGCTGAGGTCACTAGTATTTCACCTTTTCATTTGAAAAAATACATACAGAAAATTAAATGTTTGATTTAACATTTACATCAAAACTGCATAGTATCCTCAACTGAATATGGTAAATATTTAAACTAGTAAACTAATAAATACCACTGTACTTTCACCAGATGATTAATCACAGTTTACACGCAAGTTTTCTGAAATGCTATGTTTATATATGCAAATAAGACATTGTCTAATTAAATGTGCACTAATTTGCATACATTTCCAAAACAGAAATTTCAACAGTGGATAGAGGTTTAATTGTTTATTTATTTATTTTTTTTATTATTTTGCTGACATAGAGTTAAAGAATTTGTGATTTCTCTTTTTCCTCTCTCAGTAAATAAGAAAATACTCTCAACAGCAGGAAAAAAATGTTACATAGATTCATTTGATCATTAATCCAACATATTCAATAAATTTGAATATGGCTCTTTTGATTTGGTTTTTGCTGGTGAATCGCTTGAACTGAATTACTGAAGTTGTGAGTTTGAATCAATGGTAGCTGTTCCAGTGTAAATGATTCACTCAGTTGATTCGGTTTGTCATTTCACATCTTCGCTGTCAGTCACTGTCAGTACTACTGCCGGCTTAGCCTGCTAGTTTTATGACATTAACTGCAATAAGAAAAAAAAAGTATGATGTTTACAAATAAAATATCCACATTTCCATTCCAAAGATAACATGCAACGAACAGCATTTATCTGAAATAAGATTTATTTTTTCAGAATTCCTTTTTAATGGTTAAATAAACTTTTAGTTCAAAATGCAGGTCAAAAAGCATGTATAACTAACTGAAGTCATGAAACTTAAAATTTAACAGCAATTTATTAAAAGTTGAAGAAAAATTACATTTTAAGAGCCCTATGAAGTCTGAATTATTTTTCCTTACATTTCATTTTATTTTTCACAAATTCCATGTTTTTTATGTTTTATGTTAATTCCATGTTCCAGTGTCTTGATCAGAGACACAATGATGGTACAACAGTTCATTAATTAAGCCTTAAAACATTAAGCTTTAACCACTACACCACCTCATCTGAAGCTGTAAATAAAAGATCTACTCTTCCAAATGCCAAACGAATGCTGCTCACCTCTTGAACGTCTCAGCTGGGTTTCTCTCGCACTCTCCTGGCTGCAGGGCGCTCTGGACCGCCGGCTCTCTCACTTTCTCCTCGTATTCCGGCACGAGTCCCGACCGGCGTATCTGAGACACCAGCCCGCGGACGAAGCCGCTTACGCACAGCGTGTCTGAGTCCTCGGCCCGGCAGAAGTGGAAGCCCAGACAGTGCTGGTGCAGGCCGCGGTGGACGCCGTGAACCGAACTGGGCCACAGTAACTCCGTACACAGAGCCGTCTTCCCGCTGCCGGGACCGCCGACCAGCAAAACGCCCCACGAGCCGCCCTTCCCCGCCCCGCCGACGGGGCTGAGCGGCTCTGCGCTTCCTGGAGCGCTGAGGTTGCTGGTTTTCTCCTGAAGGCAGTGCTGGATCTTGTGGAAGACCCACTCTCGGCAGTAGAAGCGTTTGCCCTGCAGCAGGCTGGTCTGGGCCATGATCTGTGTCCTGCGGGTCAAGGGGGACGTTCAGATGTTACTGGGCATGCTCAAACCCTCAGAGGGCATCTGCGTAGACACCCGTTCATCATCACGATGAGATTGAGTGACAGTTCCTCCCTTTGATAAACACAGAGGACCAGTGGACTGCAGAACTGGAGCCTGAAGGCGACGGGCTTGAATCCTCACACCCTACACAGCGAGGTCTCCATCAAATCCATCCATGTCTCTGAGATCACAGTGTTTGTCATAATGCGGCTTTAACGGACTGATGAAACACCCTGAAACAAACACCACAGTCTTATTAAAGCAAACATGTAATTCACACTGTTTATTTGCAACATGTTAAAGTGAACAATTATCTCTAACATGGCACTAGTAATGCAGTGGTCATGGGTTTGATTCCCAGGGCCTGCATGAACTGCTCAGAAGTATACATCAACTGCAAAGTATGCCTCTCTAGGTACAGCACTGGCAAATTGCATAAATGCAATTAAACAATTAATGAAAAACACAATCATCTTTATAATTATTCATCAACATTCAGTTTCCACCTCTGAAAGTGTATTAATGTCCTAATACACTTTCAATGAAAGTCCCACAAAAGTGTCATTTGAAATCATACTCCTTGTATGATTTCAAATGACACTTTTGTGGGACTTTCATTTGATTATAAATTTGTTAGCTCAAACATGGCATTATAGCAATGTAATATTCATAGGTTTAATGAACTGGGAAACAATGGGTTCGAAATTATCAAATGCATACACTGAATGCAATATACGTCACTCTGGATAAAGCACTCGCCTAATGCATAAATGCAAATAAACATTTCCATTTTCATCAGTGAATATTCCTGTAGCTCAAACATGGTTCTAGCAATGCTACAGTCATGGGTTCAATTCCCAGGAGAATGCACGAAATGATCAACTGTACACTGAATGCAAAGCAAGTTGATTTGTGACCCTGGACCACAAAATCTTAAGTAGCATGGATATATTTGAATCAATAGCCAAAAATACATGTATGAGTCAAAAAAAAAATCATTAGGATATTAAGTAAAGATCATGCTTGATGAAGATATTTTTTAAATTTCCTACTGTAAATATATAAAGCATCAGCCAAAAGCATAAATGTAAATGATCAATGAAAAACATGTTTTTCACCTAATTTATCAGCAAATTAGATTGCAAACAAAGAGCCATGCTGACTTTATCCCTGTGTAAAAATAATCAGTGGGTGCACACCACCTAAATTGTAATTGTGGAGCATCACAGGCTTCTTCGGTTGGCTTGACATGCAGCAAGCACTTTGGCCAACATTCAAAAGAGCAACGAACCACTGAAACATATGCAAATACTGAGCCAAGTGTGAGGAGAAACACAAACACTTCAATAAGTGCGAGAGAATCAAGCATCCAAGCAGCTCGTGAGTCAGCAGCATTTTTGGGAATCTTAGAGACGACTTGGAATATTTGATATCCTAGAATGCTGCGAATGTACAATAATTGATACTTTGGTGCACTAAAAATATTAGTGATTGACTATGATAACTTCATGTCCCCCAAAAAATAATGGTCATTGGCAATTAAACATTTACACCCTTATACTATTGATGGTCGACAACAGATCTTTAAATGCCCCAAAATGTTGTTGATTCACAAATGACGACTCAAAAATATTAGTGCCTGACTATGATACTTTGATGACCCAAAAACACTAGTGATTGACAGTGGATCTCATAAAGCCCCAGAAATATTGGTGTGATTGACAACGGATCTTTTGATACCCCAAAAATGTTGATTCACAAACGATGCTCCAAAAACTCAGTACAGCCCAAAAAATGCTGACTAGGTTTTGACACACAGCCAAAGATTACTAATGGAAAAATGTCAAGTCATGGCTGTCGACAAATAATAAAACCAACAAAGCCCAACCACCACAGTTACTGTAAAATCACAGTAAACTACTATATGATTTAAAACAAAAAAACGGTGTTTGACAAAGTTTTAAAAACTGTCCCATTTCTTTACTTTCTTTCTGATGACAACAGCTGCTAATACTATTAAGTTAGCAGAGTTTTACTGTGGTAAGAATCACTACTGTAGCCACTATTTTTTTTTAACGGAAACTTTGGTGACCGGAGTAAATTATGTTGAGGGCCGAAATGAATCTGAGCGCCGCGATTCTTCAAACGGATCTTTAAACACCCAAAACGAATCTGTTCAAACACCCACCAGAACGCGACAAAAACAACCTACCTACAGTAACGGGTCACACACCAAACCCGAGCTCCGCCCGTCCCGGGTGACAAAGACTCTGAACACCCCCCCCCCAACACACACACACATTACACGGGCTCCCGGTTTCAGTCCATAAGACATTCGTCTTTAAATTTAAAAACATTTATTTNCAGAACGCGACAAAAACAACCTACCTACAGTAACGGGTCACACACCAAACCCGAGCTCCGCCCGTCCCGGGTGACAAAGACTCTGAACACCCCCCCCCAACACACACACACATTACACGGGCTCCCGGTTTCAGTCCATAAGACATTCGTCTTTAAATTTAAAAACATTTATTTGAAACGTGACGGTTATTTTAACGGCTATTCTGACTGAAACACCCCGTTTACTCTGAGCGCGAGAGACGCGACACAACGCGTCAACACCAGATTCAGAACGCTCCTGCTGTCGGCGCCGCAAGCGTTGCGTTGATCATAATGGGAGCGTTCTAATTTGTCGCGTCGCGTCTCTCGCGTTCAGTTTAGACGCGGTGACTCTGTGAGGAACTTCAGCTGAACGCAGTAAATATCTAGCAAATATCTCACCTCCAGCGCGTCCGTCCTCTCAGATATCATATTTTATCCACAGAGAGACACTCTTGTGGCGGTTTTCTGTCGTTATTCCCAATCCCGAATCTTCCGTTCACATTTTCCACTCGGGTTGTGTGTCGGTTTGTTCTGTGGAGCTCCTCCCGCAGACCGACACTCGCCGAAGCAGAGACTCCGCCCATCGAGCCTGACGCATGCGCAGAGGATGATGGGAGATGTAGTTCTGTGATACGTAAGCACGCAGACGCTGTAGTTTATTAACGTTAAGCAATACAAAGGTTGTATACAAATGAAAGAAAGAAAAAGAACGTACACGTGCATAAACAAAGTCAAATTATAAAATAAATAAATTAATTAAAACTGTATATATATATATTATTTGAGCTACAAACCAGAAAGACATAAATGTGACCCAGGACCACAAAACCAGTCATAAGGGTCAATCTTTGAAACTGAGATTTATGCATCATCTGAAAGCTGAATAAACACGCTTTCCATTGATGTATTGTTTGTTAGGATAGGGCAATATTTGTGCACGATACAACTATTTGAAAATCTGGAATCAAAATAAATCACCTTTAAAAGTTATCCAAATGAAGTTCTTAGCAATGCACATTACAAATCAAAAATTAAGTGTTTATATATTACGGTAGGAAATTTACAAAATATCCTCATAAAACATGATCTTTACTTACCCTACATACCCTAATGATTTTTGGCATTAAAAAATAAATAAATCGATAACTTTGACCCATCCAAATGTATTTTTGGCTATTGCTACAAATATACCTGTGCTGTTTTTTTGTGATCCAGGGTCACAAATGATGTTTAAACAGCACTTTTGTCATTGAACTACATGGCTGTTGTCATTGGTGATTTTTCTGCATTATATGAAACCTAAACCTGAAACCCCACCGGCCAAACCAATCAAGAGAATTGAGATAATTGCTGCAATTTTCTCTCTTTGTGTTGGTCGCAGAATAAATGCCAAATCTGAGGCCTTTGGGGGGTCAGAACGGCCCCGGCACTCAGGGCTTTGTGAATATGTAAAGTGCCCTCGGCCAATCTGTCTCCTGCAGTCTGTCCTTCACACAGCTGTCAGGTTTTGTGCTTTACCATCATCAAATGCAGCCAAAGTCATTATTAGTTGACACTTTACATGTGTGAAACACAGAAAACACTTGTCAGTTGTCGGTTCACATGCATGTGTTTGCTTCAGTGCATTTTCAAGAACAACCCAACCAACAGGGATCGTTCTCACACATTTTTAATGTTATATAAATGTAAAAACAAAAACGTTTACACTCTAAAAACAAATGGTGCTATATAACACTAAAAGTGGTTCTTTGGCTCGTAATCATAGGGGAACCACTTTTAGTGCTATATAGCACCTATTTTAAAAGGTGCTATATGGCACCTTTGTCAAATGGTTCTATGTAGAACCATCAGATGTACCATACACAGTTAATGAGATAATTAGGTGATTAACAAAGTGATGATTGATCATTA
>JAHKKF010537973.1:0-27137 GCA_019740295.1 Labeo calbasu
GGGTGTACAGTGAGCGCTCATTGAAAATTTGTTTTGATATATGTTCTTCACAGAAAATGAGCCAAGGCCAATGAGTATGAGCTTGAAAAAATTATTTTGCATACTATTTTTCTTTTGACAAAAAGTGAAAACGGGTCCCACAGACCCGAACACCATACAAGGGTTAAGAATGCTTTGATATTTGTACTGAAAACAAGACTTTGTGCAGACCTAAAAACATTAACATGCAAACAAAACATTCATTTGGCTCTAAACACTCATTTGAGATGCCCTGCGGCCTAAACACACTCGCGATCAGTGCTAATGTTGAGAACGCCGCATGCGTGCTGGAGCAGGTTTAGCTTTAATGTGTCCCTCAGGTGGTTTTTCTGTCTGTGGGACGCTAGTACATGCAACGTCTTCTGTCAGGGGTCAGAGGTTACCGTGCATTGAGTTACCGTCCTGTGACTCAGTTGGCTTAATTACAGAGTGTAAGTATGTCGTTTGTGGGTGGCTAAATGCTTCGTCTTTTGACTTGATGATAAATGAGTAGCGACCGAGAGAGAGAGAGTGTTTCTAATGTTCATCTGACTGGATAGACAGCATTCCTGCTCCACCACACACCAAACACTCATGCATTTACACACCTGTTATACAGGTGTAAGAGCAGATGAATATTTACAGTTGAAGTCGAAAGTTTGCATACACCTTGCAGAATATGCAAAATGTTAATTATTTTAGCAAAATAAGAGGGGTCATACAAAATGCATGTTTTTTTTTTTTTTTTTTTTTTAGTACTGACCTGACATTTACAAGACATTTACATATAGTCCACAAGAGAAAATTACCCCGTTCAAAGGTTTACATACACTTGATTCTTAACACTGTGTTGTTACCTGAATGAAACACAGCTGTTTTTTTGTTTAGTGATAGTTGTTCGTGAGCCAATTGTTTGTCCTGAACAGTTAAACTGCCTGCTGATCTTCAGAAATATCCTTCAGGTACCACAAATTCTTTGGTTTTTCAGCATTTTGTGTATTTGAACCCTTTCCAACAATGACTGTATGATTTTGAGATCCATCTTTTCACACTGAGGGACTCCTATGCAACTACAGAAGGTTCAAACACTCACTGATGCTTCAGAAAGGAAACACAATGCATGAAGAGCCGGGGGGTGAAAACTTTTTGCATTTGAAGATAACTTCATTTGATGTTAACTTATTTTGTCTTCTGGGAAACATGCAAGTATCTTCTGTAGCTTCAGAAGGGAAACACTGCATGAAAAAAATATGATATTTAGTCAAAATAATTTCTTTTTTAATAATCTTGATTCTGATCAAAAGTTTTCACCCCCGGCTCTTAATGCATCGTTTCTCCTTCTGAAGCATCAGTGAGCGACATCAAGCGTATGAAAACTTTTGAACAGGGTCATTTTTATAAATTCAACTATTATTTTCCCTTGTGGACTACATGTAAACGTCTTTTATGTGAAATATCTTATTCAGGTCAGTACCTAAATTAAAAATAACATGCATTTTGCATGATCCCTCTTATTTTGGCAAAGCATTAACATTTTGCAGATTCTGTGTAAACTTTTGACTTCAACTGTATATACAGAGATCTCAGACGCTGCAGGATCGTTTCCTTATAGTATTATGAATCTAATGGTGTTTTGGTGAATTTTAGCGGATGTATGAAGTCAAGTTTACACAAACAAACACAATACTTACCGACTGCCTGTTTTTAGATCTGTTTTTTAGCATTTCACACCAAATAATTCTCATTTAGACACTTTTATTCAAGTTCATTAACTTGCACTGAAAAGTGTTTGAAAAAGCGTTGAACTTTGGAATATTTATTTTTTAAATGTTTCTGAATGAAGCCTGTTCTGCTCTCCAAGGCTGTATTTCTTGTTCAAAAACACAGTAAAAATAATAAAAATTGTGAAATGTTTTTACAATTTAAAATAACTGTTTTCTATGTGAATATATATTAATATGTAATTTATTTTTATAATCAAAGCTGAATTTTTAGCATCATTACGTTAGTCTTCAGTCACGTCATCCTTTGGCAATCATTCTAATATGCTGATTTGCTGCTCAAGAAACTGCGATATTTTTAGTTTTTCGGGATTCTTTGCTGAATAGAATGTTCAAAAGAACAAACAGAAATCTTTTGTAACATTATAAATGTCTTTACTGTCACTTTTGATTATTTTAATGCATCCTTGCTGAATGAAAGTATTAGTTTAATCAAAAAATAGATCGTTTTGAACAGTAATGCATATTATAATGGCCTATTCATGTATTAAAATGCACTTTTCTGTCTGCTCTGTGTCACATCAGCAGTCTTTCTTGTCATGTTTAGTCGTCAGTCGTTCAGGTATTTCCAGAGGACCGTAAAAGAGTGCAGAGAGGAAGAGTGTGCTGGAGGAATTCAGAGGGCAGGAACAGGTACGTCCAGTCTGAACCACCTGAATGTGACACACCTGTTTCAGTGGGCGGAGCCATGGCAGGTGACAGACAACCATAACAGAAGACAGACGGGACCTCGACAGCACAGAGACACACACAGACGGAAAGACGGATCGTATGTGCAGCAGGCAGGATGTTTAAGAAGAAGGAATACAGTCTTGTCAAGGCTGGACAGTGAGTTTTCATGAGTTCATGTGACTTTTTGTGCTTCTGTTTGCTTTCATATGATATTTATACCTATAGCGAGAGCCGTATAGGTCATCAGATCAGCGACACACACCTGAATGAATGACAGAGCTGTTTAAAGGCATTTTAGAGTAGAAAAAGAGTGGTTTTTATGCATTATAGCTGTGAGTTGACTGCATTGGTGTGTGTGTGTGTGTATGTGTGTGTGCGTGTGTAATATAATGTGGAGTTTGTGATTTATCTTTATGACAGGGCAGGGCCCTGATCTTCTCTAACACACACAGACACATGGGTCATTCAGTGGGCTGGATGTTTTAGTAGAGATAATGTACTATAAAACTGGCGTTATTGCAAAATAATGCATGACGGGATGATTTGTGACTGATAACTCTGCTCATTACGTGACCAATTACCACAAAAATCATTAGATGGAGATGAAATGTTCACTGAAGTTCATTTTATTATTTTATTTTATTTTTGTATATAATTTAAATGTAACATTTTATCATGTATTTATTTTATAGACTCAAGTAAATCATGTAATGCCATAATTAAAAATCTGCTATCATTTACTCACTTTTAAGTAGTTTCAATCCATATCCATATTTCCTCCTTGAAACTCAAAAGGAATATTTATTTTATTTTATTGTATTTTTCACTTAATGTGTATTTTATCCATTTATTTTATATTTTAAATTTATATGTTTTATTTGTATTATTATTTTTAAATGTAATATTTTATTATGCACTTTTTGTTTTATATATTACTTAATTTTATTTTGTTTTATAATATATATTTTACATTTATTTAGTTAAATTCTTATATTATATTTTACATATTTAATTTTGAATTAAATAAAAAATATGTAATTACATTTTTTATTTTTAATCTGCTATCACTTTTAAGTAGTTTCAATCCATGACTTTCTTTCCTCCTTGAAACTCAAAAGGAGTATTTATTTTATTTTATTATTTTATTATTTTGTTTTTCATTTAATGTGTATTTTTCCATTTATTTTATATTTTAAATGTATATGTTTTATTTATATTATTATTTTTTAAATATTTTATTATGCATGTAATTTTTTACATTTTTGTTTTAAATTACTTAATTTTATTTTGTTTTATCATTTATATTTTACATTTTATTTTAGATATTTTATTATATTTAAATTATATTTTACATTTTAATTTATATTATATTTTACATATTTAATTTTGAATTAAATTAAAAATTATAATTACATTTTATATTTCATTTTTTATTTTATTTTATTCATTTAAATTTAAACTTTCTTTCCTCCGTAAATCTCAAAAGGAGTATTTAATTTAATTTAATTTAATTTAATTATTTTATTTATTTTTTATTTATTTCATTTTATGTATAAAATAATATTATCAATGTGTAATCAATACTGTTACAAGTGTATTTCTCAACTATTGGGCCCTTGTTATAAAGTGTTCCTGTTTTGGCGTCGGCCAATCAGAGTGCAGGATTCAGAGTGACATGCAGCTGACAGCTAGTGAGGGAGACATAGTGGTGACAGTGAGTCACTGGTTGACAGTTTAATGGTGTGTGCTGTGTGGGGTGTGGGGTGGGATGTCTAAACTACAGGCTATTCTGAGTAAATGAGTTCATGTATTGTATACAAACTGACAGTAGATGCACCTGTAGGACAGAAGATGAGCTATCAGATAAAACAAGTTCATGTTTAGTCTGATGGCATGTCTTGGTATCTTAAGACATACTCAAGGCGTTTTACATTACATTTTATTTTATTTATATTCTTTATTTATTGATTATATTACTTTATTATGCTTTTTTTTTTTTTTTTTTTTTACATTTTTGTTATTTAATTTAATTTAATCATACTTATTTTATATTTCATTTTGTTTTATAACTTATATTTTACACCTTTTTATTTTAGATATTTTATTTATTTTACATTATTTATATTACATTTATATTTTACATATTTTTTAATTTACACTTAATTATTTATATTATAACATTTTATTCTATTAAATGTTGTATGTTTTTATGTTATTGCTTCGCAATATCTATTCGGGCTGTCCCATATTTTCCCTGTCAAACTGAAGCAGTAGAATAAAGGTGAAAGAACAGAAAGCTGTTGTATGGTGCTGCACATTCATGAAGTGAGTCACGTCTATTATTTGAGAGCGGTGTGGATCCAGCTGATCGTGTTTGTGTGTGTTTCCTTGTATCCTGCTGAGGCTGTAGTCGCTCTTGTGTTCAGGATCAGTAAAGATGGGTGTGTTGTTTAAAGTGTCAGTTCTTCTGTGTGAGTGTGTGTATTTGGAGTTGTGTGTTTAACCTAAAATCTAATTGTGTGCTAATCAGTGTGAGTTATTCGTTTCCTCCTGCCGACGCGTCAGTGATTGTTCTAATTGATTGATGGTTAATTGTTGCGCTTGAATGAGGAAAATCTCTGTGTGTTTGAGCTCGACCCGTAGCAGGACAATGATTTATTTCCTGTAAGCTGACGGCTGTCATTCGTGTGAATGTTTAGACGTTTGAATTGATAACTGATGAGTTTTTTTTAAAATGGTAGCCCCTGTATGGATTTTGACAAGTGATATTTCATTCAGTTTCTTAGTTTATACTTGTATAGTTTTTTTTTTTAAAACCATTTTATACAAGTTTTTTGTTTGAAGATTTATTTATTTATTAAATCTGATTTTGACTATTGTATAAATTTGAGTAGAATATATAAGGCATGTAGAAATATTTAAGGCAGTTTCTCACTTAATATTTATAATATAATTTAATATAATTTATATGAATTTAATTTAATATAATGAAAATAACATTTCTTTCTTTCTTTCAAATGTTATAATATGTATTATGTATTCAATATTTTCCCCAAAATTTCTAATCACCTTTTTAATTAATAAAACATTTTTTTTTCATTTGTTTGTTTGTTTTTTCGTAAATGTGGTTATGACCATAGTATGAATTTGATCAGTTAATTTTTAATGCAGTTTCTCAGTTAATATTTATAATATATCTTTTTTTCCCATTATTTTGAATTACATTTTAAGGTGAAATAAATGAAACATATATTTCTTTCTTTTTCTTTCTTTCTTTCTTTCTTTCTTTCTTTCTTTCTTTCTTTCTTTCTTTCTTAAATGTTATAATATGTATTATAATATTTTCACAATTTTTAACCACCTTTTTATTTATTTATTTATTTGCTTAAATATGATTATGAGCATAGTATGATTTTGATAAATTAATTTTTAAAAGTGGAAATATTTAATGCACTTTTTCAGTTAATATTTATAATGTATAATTATTTCCATTATTTTGAATTACTTTTAAGGTGAATTAATGAAACATGATATGTATTATATCATATTTTCCCAACATTTTTAATCATCTTTTGAATTAATAAAATATTTTATTTATTTATTTGTTTGTTTTCTTAAATTTGATTATGACCATTGTATCTATTTTATAAATGAATTTAAATTGAATGTAATTTAAATTAATTTTTAAAAGTAGAAATATTAAATGCGCTTTTTAATATATATATATACTTTTTTTTTTTAATTACCTTTTAAGGTTAATTAATGAAACATTTCTTAAATGTTATAATATATATTATAATATTTCCCCACAATTTTAAACCACCTTTTACATTAATAAAACATTTATTTATTTATTTATTTATTTATTCATTCATTCACCCACCCTACCTACCTACCATTGCATGAATTATGACAAATCAGTTTTTAAAAAATACAAATATTTTGTGCAGGCTCTCAATTAATATTTAATATTTTTAATGACCTTTTAACTTTTTACTGATTGATTGGTTGATTTATCTTAAATTGTGAATGTGACCATTGCATGCATTTTGACAAATTAAATTTTTTAAGCAGTAGAAATACTTCATGCAGTCTCTCGATATGTCAGTATGTGAAATAACGGCACATTTGGTTAAATGCGGTTGGAATCCACAGATGTGAGCAGAGATACTCGCACAAACCGCCCAGTTCCCTGCCCAGAAATTTACGGCATGAATCGGCCCTTTGACTTGTAATCGCGGCCACACGCTTGATTGTGTAAAGACAAAGAGCCGCCTGCATGTCTAGGGTGTGAGTTCGAGATTCCTCAAGAAAGGAGGAGGAATTCCGAGAGTTCCACCTTGACATTCCACAGACACGCCCACACACACACCTGTCAGTCTCTCTCTCTCTCTCTCTCTGTGAGTGTCTCTCTCTCATTCTCTCTCTCTGTGTGTCAGTAGGGTGTGACTCGGTTGCGTAAACGGACAGATGAGCTTACAGAACCAGTGACTGACAGATGTAGATTTGCGTGGGTGGTGGAGAAAGTAGAAACTGAACTTTGATAAAATGTCATTTCTTTTGCTGAGATTGGCAGTCCACCAATTAAACTCTCAATGACTGACTAACAGAGACTCTTAAAGTTTTAACATTCAATTGAACATATACTTGACCTTTAAATGAGAGTGTTGGTGCAGCAGGTGAGGCATCCCGGTGCGGGCGTGATCAGATATGAATGGGATGTTTATAGTTTCACGGAGTTGAACGTCTGTTTTCATCCGTTCAGGTCGCAGGCCAATGACATGCTGGCTCTGACCACACGCTTACAGCAGAGCGCAGACCAGGTGGAGAAGAACGTCCTGCTGGCTGATAAACTGTTGCTGGAGGCAAGAAACACACAAACACTACATGGAGACATTTAAAGATGAATACAGTAGAATGAAGTCATACTAACCATAACATAAAGGACTTTCCAAAATATGCTTTCCACAAAGTCTTTAACTCATTATTATTATTATTATTATTATTATTATTATTATTATTATTATTGTAATTATTTTTATTTTTTTCTTTGTAAATTAAATAGATGATGCAGGACAGCGGACATAACTTTTGTGTAATTATTATGATGCATGCATGCAGTTTTTATGATATTGATTAGATTAATTAGCATTACATGATTAAAATAGTAAAACTTACTTTTTTATTTATATACATTTTATATAGATTCAAATAAAGTTAACCTGCTGTTCATGTTTAGTCAAGACTCTATTAAACAAGACTTACAACTAAAATATTGTAATTTTTCAATCCATGTTACCGTCTTTGCTCTTCTGAAACATAAAAGGGGCATTTTTTATTATATTTTTAACATGTATATTTAAATATTTTTATAATATTTTTAATTTTTTATACTATTTTAGGTTTTCTTATTTTTGTAATTTTGTCATTTTCATTTTATGTACGTTATTTAATTTGTTATATAGTTTATTATATTTTTATAAAATATTTTTTACATAATATATTTTTATACAATATATTATATGCTTATTATATTTTTTAATTTATTTTTTTATACTATATTGATTTTCATTTTATTTTTCGTTTTTGTAATTTTGTCATATTTTCCATTTTACTTATGTACATTATTTAACTTGTTATATAATTTATTATATATTACACTATATTTTTAGGTATATTTAAATATTTTAATATTTTATTATGTTTTTATTTACATGTTTTATACTATTTAAGGGCTTCGTTTTATTTTTCAATTTTGTAATTTTGTCATGTTTTACATTTTATTTATGTGCTTTATTTAATTTGATATATAATTTATTTTTTAATAATATTTTATTGTAGTTTGTGTATTTCTTTTTACATTTTATTTATTTATTTATATTTTTTATTTAAATAAATATAAATATTATATACATAAATAATGATAATAATTAACTTTATTTTATTTCACAGAGGAAACAAATTAAATTACGTACATAAAATGAAAACTATGACAAAATTACAAAAAAAAAAAGAAAATGAAAACAAAATAAAAGCTAAAATTAAAAAAATATAATAAAAATATATAATTATTTTAAAAATACATAAAAATATAATTTAAAAAAAAATCTTTTATGTTTCACAGAGGAACGAAAATTACATGTATTGGAAAAATTACAATGTTTTACTTTTTATTTTAAATGTAGCTGAAGTCTGAGGATGTATTTTATGTATTTTGTCTCCCAAATTAAAGCTAGCTCAGAAGCACACATGCTAAACCAGTGTTTTATTTATTTGTATTTTTTATACTTATTTATTCTGTTTTATGTCTCCGATCAGGACCTGGAGAACAAGCGTACAGGTTCACCTCTCAAACAGCAGGGTCCCGCTGCCGAGAATCTGTCTCAGGCCGAGATCTTACTGAAGGACCTCTTCATGGACGTCAGCAAAGCCAAAAAGCTGCAGCACCCACAGGCCAACGAGATCGAGAAGGAGTGAGTGAACAAATACAAACACAAACACACGTAACATACGCCAGCGAGCGCTCAGCACTAACGCTTTCCCCTGATGTGTGTGTGTGTGTAGTGTGAGTAACCTGCACGAGCGCTGGTCCAAATACTGCGGCATCTACAGAGATCTGTACGGCCAGCTGCACGAGCTCTATGTGCCGCCCGGCGTCGACTGGAGCAAACTGCTGTCTGATAAACAGGTAACGCTACGGACAGCATACAGGACTATAAACATGTGCAATAGAGAAAAGTGAAATGAAAAGTGCAGTTAAAAGGTTCAAATGAGGATTATCCAGTCTGATGTGACAAGAGAACCTTGTGACGTTCCTATAAAAAACATCTTCTGTTAATCTTTAATAAAACATACGTGATCTGTGATTTAAAGCAGGTTTCAAACTGAGGTTGAGACAAACTAGATGGGTAGATGTAAGTGCTAAAATGTTCATAGTTAATATATATATATATATATTTGTGATTGTGACTGTGATTTTTTTTCATTTACAGTCTATTTTTTTCTCTCTTTATTATATATAATAAAGAGAGAAAAAAATAGACTGTAAATTAAAAAATCAGACACATAATTACTAGTGGCATCAGCAGTAATCAAAAGAATAACATTTATTAAGCAGCAAAATTAATTATAAATTAATTAAAATGTAATTATTATTTATTAAACGTATTAATAAATGTTCGTTTATTGAACATATTAATAGATGTTCATTTCCAAACTATTTTGATTCATTTTAAGCAACAAATATAGTATTTTTTAAGTAATAGTTAAGTTAAACATGTCTGGGTTAAACATTTAATTCTACCACTGGGTCAAAACAACCCAAAATAACTCGGGTTATAATAATAATAATAATAATAAAAAATTGATTAATATGCATGAACAAAAAAACAATTGATTAAAAAATAAAAAAAACATTATTTATAATATTATTTGTAAATAATAAATATTATTTATAATATTATTTGTAAATAATAAAAATAAATAAACATTAGATTAAAGCAAAAACAAAGAAATGAATCTGATTAAACAAAAAAAAAGATTATAATAAATACAAAAAATACAAATACAACATTTATAAATAATATAATCAACATACATATAGTACTATAACAATACAGTACAATAATAGGAATAAAAAAAACATTTTTTAAATAATATTTAAAAAAAAAACTAAATAAAACAAACCAAAAAACAATGTAAAAATGTATTAAAAGAAATCCTGTCAGAAATATTATTACAAAAGGTACAATAAATAAATATGAAATATATGATACATACAGTACTATAACAACACAGTGCTTTTATGGTAAATAATATTTTAGACATTCATTTATAGATAAATAAGTAATAAACATTAGAGTGAGACAAAAAAGAAAAAAAAAAATAGATTCCATTAAGAAATAAATAAATTATATTAAATAAGTAAATAAATAAAAATTAGATTAACCACATGAATATTCTATTAAGACAAAAAACAAATGAAGAAAGTAAATAAATAAATAAACAAACATTAGAGTGAGACAAAAAATAAATAAATAAACTACATTAAATAAGTAAATAAATAAATAAAAATTAGATTAACTACATAAATGAATATTAGATTAAGACAACAAATGAAGAAAGTAAATAAATATAAAAATCGACAAACATCAGAGTGAGACAAAAAAATATATAAATGACATTAAATAAGTAAATAAATACAAATTAGATTGACTACATAAATGAATATTAGACTAAGGCAAAAAAAACAAACAAATAAAGTAAATAAATAAATAAATATACATTAGAGTGGAACAAAAAAGAAATAAATAAATTACATTAAATAAGTAAATAAATAAAAATTAGATTAAGACAAAAACAAATGAAGAAAGTAAATAAATAGAAAAAAAACATTAGGGTGAGACAAAAATAAATAAATTACATAAGTAAATAAATAAATAAAATTTAGATTAACTAAATAAATGAATATTAGATTAAGACAAAAAACGAATGAAGAAAGTAAACAAACAAACAAGATTACATTAAATAAGTAAATAAATAAAGATTTGATCAGCTACATAAATTAATATTAGATTAAGACAATAAATAAATAAAAAAAATACATACATACATACAGCACTATAACAATACAGTTCTATAATAGAAAAACGTTATAGAAACTAAATGTTTTCCAAGTGATATTTTAGATGTTTTTAATTCATCATTTTTTTTAACCTAGAACTAGGTGTTTATACAAGAAATAATACAGCTGCCTCATATTTGTGGGTCGCCGACATCTAAAAGATTGTAAACCGCTTTAAAGCATCCAGAAACCAAAACACAGATCTGACGAAGCTTTCATGAAACATCAAGAGCTTCATTAATCTCTCAAGTGCTCAAGAGACATTACTGAAGCAGCTTTACTTGACTAGTGTTTGTGTGTAATGCAGAGTTTGTGTGTGTGTTTGTGTGTTTCAGACACTGATTCAGAAAGATGTTTACGGTCCAACTCTGTCTGATGTGGAGAAACAGATCGCAGCTCATAACATCCTGCATAAACAGATAGAGGCGTATCACTTGGCCCTCGAGAGCAGCAGCGTTAGTCTCACACACACACACGTATGATATATATGTACGTATATGTATATATGTATATATAATGTATTATATTTTCTCCTAACAGGATAACTCAGCTGCTCTTCAGAAGCAGTTTGCGGATCTACTGGTAAGACTGAAATCTAGTAAAATATATATGAGTGACATATGAATGCCTGTGTAAAGTACAATAAACCTATATAAAGTAAATCTCTGTGCAGCTGAGCTGAATGTGCTGTGTGTATGTTGTTGTGTAGGTGGCGAGTGAGCAGCGCAGGCAGTATCTGTTGTCTCTCTATGAGTTTATGCAGAGCTGCAATAAAGAGCTGCACTATCTGACCGAACATCAGCACAAGATCATCAGCAGAGACTGGAGCGACCGCATGAACGACAACGCCGGGGTGCGCATGGACTACGAGGTGAGACGCACATCTACAGTACAAACTCTTATAGCTCTGGATCATTTAAAGAGACAGTTCACCCAAAAATGACTGTCATCATTTTTTGAGGATATTTTGAAGAATGTTTGTAACCATTCAGTTTCTGGTCCACATTGTTTTCTCTTTTTCTGTACTCTGGAAGTCAATGGCTGCCATCTGCTGTTTAGTTTTTCCGAATATATTCTTGGTGTTTTTTACTTTAGTATCTTCAGTCTTTATATGAATCATTTTTCTGAATGTGTTTCAGAGGTTTAAGAACAACGGTCTGCTGTCACATGAGAGGGAAGTGAGCAAACTACAGGAGGACGCCAGGATGCTCGTTGACAACAAACACCCCGGATCATCCGCCGCCGAGGTATTCATTCATTTGTTCATTGATTGATTCATTGATTCATTGATTCGTTTAGTCAGTCATTCGTTGATTAATTTGTTTGTTCATTCATTTGTTTGTTCATCCGTTCGTTCATTATTCATCCATTTATTCATTCGTTTGTTAGTTTATACATTTGTTTGATCGTTCATTCATTCATTCAGTCAATCATTTATTCATTAATTTGTTCAATTCATTCAATTGTTTATTCAATAGTTAATTCATTAATTTAGTGATTCATTTGTTCATTCATTCAGTCAGTCATTTATTCATTCATTGTTCATTTATTCATTAATTTAGTGATTCAGTCAGACTTTGATTCATTCATTTGTTTATTAGTTTATTTTTAATTAAATTTTAATTAGTTAATTTAGTGATTCATTCATGCAGTCGGTCAATCAGTCAGTCATTTATTCATTCGTTTGTTCGTTCATTCATTTGTTTGTTTAATAGTTCATTCATTCATTCATTCATTTAGTGATTCGTTCAATCATTTATTCATTCATTAGTTCGTTCATTCATTTGTTTGTTTAATAGTTCATTCATTCATTTAGTGATTCATTCAGTCATTTATTCATTCATTAGTTCGTTCATTCATTTGTTTGTTTAATAGTTCATTCATTCATTCATTCATTTAGTGATTCATTCAGTCATTTATTTATTTGTTTGTTCGTTCATTCATTTGTTTGTTCAATAGTTCATTCATTTATTTGTTAAGTTAGTGATTCATTCAAGCAGTCAGTCATTTATTCATTCATTTGTTTGTTCATTTATTTGTTTGTTTAATAGTTCATTCATTCATTCATTCATTTGGTGATTGATTCAGTCAGTCAGTCATTTATCCATTCGTTTGTTCGTTCATTCGTTTGTTTAATAGTTCATTCATTCGTTCATTCATTCATGTGGTGATTCATTCAGTCAGTCAGTCATTGAGTCAGTGATTCAGTCAGACTTTGATTCATTCATTTGTTTGTTCATTAGTTTATTTGTAATTAATTTTTAATTAGTTAATTTAGTGATTCATTCATGCAGTCAGTCAATCATTTATTCATTTGTTTGTCGTTCATTAATTTGTTTGTTCAATAGCTCATTAATTTATTCGTTCATTTAGTCATTCATTCATTCAGTCAGTCAGTCAGTCATTTATTTATTAATTTGTTTGTTCATTCATTCATTAATTTAGTGATTCAGTCAGTCTTTGATTCATTTGTTTGTTCAATAGTTCGTTCATTCATTTGTTAATTTAGTCATTCATTCATTCATTCAGTCATTTATTCATTCATTCATTCATTTGTTAGTTTGATTATTCAATCATTCAGTCAGTCGTTTATTAATTAATTAGTTCCCTTATTTGTTGGTTTGATTGTTCATTCATTCAGTCAGTCACTCAGTCACTGATTCATTCATTTGTTCAATAGTTAATTCGTTCATTTGTTCATTCATTAACTTAGTGATTCATTCATTTAGTCAATCATTTATTCATTCATTTGTTTGTTCTGAATAGGTCATACATTCATTTATTCATTAATTTAGTGATTCATTCATTCATTCATTCATTCAATATTTTATTCATTCATTCCTTCATTCAGTCAGCGATACATTTATTTAGTCAGTCAGGCATTCACTCATTCAATCATTCAGTTGTTTATTCAGTTATTTTTGTATTCATTTGTACTATAATGTACTAATTTAATAGCTTTTTCAGTTCATTTATTAATTTCCTCAGTAACCAATCAATTCTTTGTTCATTTATTTGTTACTTTGTTTATTAGTTTGTTCATTTTTTGTCTTTTAAGCACTCATTTAATCATTTTGTTTGTTCATTCATTATTTATTCGTTTGTTAGTTTATTTTGTAGTTTATTCAACTCACATGCTCATTCTTTAACTTGTTCGTTCATTCATTCACTTGTTTAATCATTCATTCATTTGTTCATTTTTTTTTAGCTTGTTTATTAATTAGTTCTTTTATGTATGCATTCAATTACTTGTTTGTACATTCATTAATTCAAACGCTATTTGGCACTGAGTGAGTCAGTGAGTCCCTAACAAGTATGTTATCACATGTGTTTCAGTCGCACAGCGCAGACGTGTTGAGAGAGTGGCAGCGATTCCTGAATCTGTGTCTGTGTCAGGACACACACCTGGACAATGTGGAGACATACAAAAAAGTATGTAAACACACACACAACTTAAGAAGCAGGAGATTTAGATGAGCGTTTACTGAAACATTTGTATGTGTTTTAATCTCAGTATCAGCTGGATTTGGAGACGTTCACTGAGTCGCTGAAGAGAATCAAATCCACCACCGAACTATCAGTGCTGAACAAAATGAGCAACCCTGAGATCCTGCTGACGCTGGAGGTCAAACACACACACACACACACATTGCAATATATAATATTAATACATAATATAATATGCAATATATAATATAATACATTATAATTAATATGCATGTGTTTGTGTCCAGGGTGAGGAGAGGTCCGTCATAAGGAACGAGCAACGTCTGGCGGATCTGAGAGAGCTTTGCACCAACATCGCTCCTCTACACCTGCGCCGGAGCACCGCAAAAAAACCCATCAATGCCATCACCCTGTGTGACTGGAGCACTGACAAGGTAACGTCCTTTTTCTGACAGAAATGAATACATTTATTCATCAAGGACGCAATAAATTGATCAAAAGTGACAGTGACAGTGCTAAATGTTTCTCTGCTGCAGGGCTCTGTGAAAAGAGGCGACAAGGTCACGCTGCTCTCTGATCCCAGAAAGGAGGTCTGGGAGGTGAAATCCAGCACTGGAGAGACAAAGCTCATCCCAGGAGCCTGTTTCCTCATCCCTCCTCCTGATTCAGCTGCCATCGACAAGGTGGACAGGTAAGAAAGCTCCTGAGACGCAGGAAGTGCAGGTCTTGTTCTCCCAGCTGCTTCATGTTTTTACATTCATGTGGGGTTTTTTTTGTCTTGTATTCAGTCTGAGCAAGGATTTCTCTGATCTGAAGAAAACAAGGTCGGCTCTACAGGCCCAGGCGAGGACACCGACCACAGAAGTCGTGCAGTTTGTAAAACAAGGTCCGAAGCAGTGTTATTTAATCATCATTATTATAGTTTTTGTTAATATATTAAAAATAAGTTTAATTTTTAGGTTATGTTTTTGTGTGTTTTCTAGGAGTTTTTGTTTAATTTTAATTTAAATTAAAGTTTTGTAATTTTGTTGTGTTTATATATATATATATATATATATATATATATATATATATTATACATTTAAGCTTATTTACTTTTAGTTCCACTTATAGATGAGTTTGTTTCTTCATCAGATTTAGAGAAANTTTTGTGTGTTTTCTAGGAGTTTTTGTTTAATTTTAATTTAAATTAAAGTTTTGTAATTTTGTTGTGTTTATATATATATATATATATATATATATTATACATTTAAGCTTATTTACTTTTAGTTCCACTTATAGATGAGTTTGTTTCTTCATCAGATTTAGAGAAATGTAGCATTACATCACTTGCTCAGCAATGGATCCTCTGCAGTGAATGGGTGCCGTCAGTCCAAACAGCTGATAAAAACATCACAATAATCCAAAAGTAATCCACACCACTCCAGTCCATCAATTAACATCCTGTGAAGTGAAAAGCTGTGTGTTTGTAAGAAACAAATCCAGTATTAAGACGTTTTTTAACTTCAAACCATTGAATCTGACTAAAATATAGAGTTCATAATCATTAATATGGCTTTCTGCAGTGGAAAAGTTGTCTCGTCTGAATCAGGTGAGAAATCTGAACAATTCAAGCACCGTTTACAAGCCAAAAGAGTTCTAATATGTTGGTGGATTTTGACGTGAGAGACAACAGGAGATGGACTTTATCACTGCAGGAAGCATTATTGTGGATTATAGACTCTTATTTTGGCCAGAAGTGATGGTTTGAAGTTTAAAATGTCTTAATGATGGATTTGTTTCCTAAAAACATGTAGCTTTTGGCTTCACAAGCTGTTAATTGATGGACTGGAGTGGTGTGGATTGCTTGTGGATTATTGTGATGTTTTTAGCAGCTGTTTGGACTCTCATTCTGATGGCACCCATTCACTACAGAGGATCTATTGGTGAGCAAGTGATGCAATGCTACATTTCTTAAAATCTGTTGAAGAAACAAACCCATCTACATTTCTGAAGGCCTGAGGGTGAGTTATCATGTTAAATTTGAGTCGTAAATTATGTTATTTCTCCCAACAGTCGCTGTGGCCACCGTTCCTGACAGCGCGAAGGCCGGACTCATTGACAGCCGACTGGATCAGATCTATTCAGACCTGCTGAAGTTAGAGAAGGACATCCAGAACCGAATGAGGTCTCCACTGGATCGCGCCGGACCCGTCGGAGATCTGTCCACCAGAATCAAAGACCATGATGTAAGAACAGGAAACAGAACCAGTCGATTTTTGAGGTTATTAAGTTGGTCAAAGAAGAAACATTTAGTGACTTCCACTTTGATTTGATTTCTCCAGAGTTTTGTCACGATTCTGAAGAACCTGGAGGCTGAGAAAGCATCGGCTCAGAGGGACATGGCGCCGCTGATATCTCAGAAACCCATGGGGCCCACCACGTCCTCGCTGCCTCTGAAACTGAGCAAAGTCAACAACAAGATCAACAACATCACCGCCCTCTCTGATCTCTACGTCAAGAAGTAAGAAAACATGCTTGTGGTCAATCGTACAAGCAAGGCTACATAAAGTATCATGGCATTACTATGGTTTTTTGGGACATGCTATGGTATAAACTTGTGATTATTACCTCAGGGCCACATCTTCCATGTTTCTGGAGAAGCAGATCAAGAAGGTGGACAATATGCTGACGGCATTCGAGGATCAGTTGGCTGCAGACACTGGCATCTTAGATGAACCCAACGCCATCCGCAACCACTCCAAACAGCTGCAGGTAGACACTGATTATACAAACACAATGCTGCCATGTGTCTTTAATCTCAAATATCTAATATGGCACATCTTCCCATTCAAACGATGTAATTGCTTTCTCTTTAGACCATCAGTAAAGAGGTTATATCCAAGAAAGATGACATCCAGCAGTTGAACCGTGAGCTGGAAGTCACAGAGCAGGCGTGCAGCTCCCTGCAGAAGAGCTTCGAGGAGTATTGCCCTGATATCCGCCACCAAGAAACCGAGGTCAGGCGCTTGAGGAATCGCTACACAAACATCAACAGCCAGCTGCAGCAAAGGTGAGGAGTCATAAATGAAGAGGCCTTCTCTTGTTTTGTTTACTGAAGCAAGTCTGCTTTTTTACAACGCTACAGACTTTTGAACTGTATCCGTAAACGTTTTACTTCACAGGGCAACTCTGTTGCAAGAGGCCGTCAATAAAAATCAGGAATTGAACAGCGCCATCCAGTCGCTCACTGCTTTCCTCATCAATATGCCCAACAACGAAGTTCGGCCTGGTGAAAGTGTGTCACAAATCTACGCCAAGCAAAACTCTCAGATGGTCAGTGTTGAATTTTAATATTATTGTCTTAAATATTTGCTATTTTAATTCTTTAATAAGAAATCAGTTTTTAATAACCAAGCTATTAGGTTTGTTTTTTGCAATTCAATTAAGTGCCACTAGTGGTGTGAAAAGTACACGCATCACATTTAAATATCTCAGATATGTTGGATTTTAGCGTAATACCATGTGACTTTGGTTTTGGTTTCAGAGAGCCGTTGAAGATATCAAGAGAAAGCAGGACGATGTAAACCGTGTGGTGAAAATTTCTCGTGAACTGCAGGACGTTCTTAACGTACGGTGGCCATTTTGAACATGATCATACTACCGCACATTTTACATGTCGGTGCTAGCATGAATGCAAATGTTGCTTCTGTGTCTTTAGGAGTACGAGCTGAATTCTAACAAATACCGCAGTGCATTGGGAAAACCAGAAATCAGCACAAAAAGACATGAATACATCACCCTGGCTGAGGCTGTGCAGAAGAAGGTAGGTTGCTTTGCCATAATGAGCATAATAATGACTTGCTGTTTATGTACATTTCCAAATATCTGTACGATTGGTTTCTTTTTAGGAAAAGAATGTTGTGAATCTTTACTCTGAAGTATCAGCACAGAATAATCAACTACTGAATCAAGTGATCTTGGCCAAGGACCTCGTCAACAAGGTACTGACTTTCTAAAGCTGCAACAATTGTTAGAATAAATAAGTTATTGGCAAATGTTGTCACAATTTCAGTCTGAATGGTAACTTAAATTTCTTATTGAAGGGTGTACAGCTACTGAATCTAAGCAAATCTTTATTTGTATCCCATGAACAGAATGATGAACTTGTGAGCCATGTGGTGGTAAGGCAGCAAATTCACATGCAAAGTCAGCAGAGAGACATGGACGAAATTGATGGCCTAAAGCAAGAGCTTGCCGAGGAAATATCTCGCCGCGCTCATGCCGAGAATGATCTAACGGCCTACAGGAAACGGATGGTCTCCCTGAAGAGTCGACGAGGGGTGGAGCGAGTGGAAGAAAAGGAAACTGTGCATTACTACCGTGATTCGAAGCTGGAGGCCGACTTGGAAACACTGAGGAGGAGGATAACTGAAGAGATCCATAAACGATCCGAATTGCACACAGAAATCGAGATTGTCAACCAAAAAATCGTCAGTCGCGAGCGGGAGATTATCGATGTGAAGCCCAGGCTGGTGACAAAGGTGCTCACAGAAATTGAGCGTGATCCCAAATTGGATGTTGAAGCTGCGAGGATCAGGGAGCTCATACTCAAACTAAGGGAGGAAATTCGAGTGCACGAGAGTGAAACGGTACACATGAGAACCGAAGTCACTGTCCTGGAGACCAAGAGGCCTGTGATTAAAGAGAGAGTGGTTCTGAAAGAGGTCGTGAGGTTAGAAAAAGACCCCGAAATGCTGAAATCTGTGATTAACTTGAAGAATGTGATTTCGGATGAGGGTGCCAGATGCCAGAACCTGAATGATCAGATATTCCAGATCAGGAGCCAGATCAACAATCTGGAGAGGATTATTCCAACTATCCAACCAAAAACTGTCATCAAGGAGGTGAAAAAGGTGGAGCAGGATGCCGAACTCCTGCAAGAGTCCAAGACCCTCCGTGTACACATGGAAGAGCTGATCCGCGAATACCAAATTTTGATGAAAGAGTTCTCCAGCCTTCAGCTCCGCTACAGCCAAGTGGAAACCGTAAAACAAAAGGTCGAGTTTAATGAGATCATCCATGAGATCTACAGAATTGACCCTGAGACAGAGGTGGAACTGAGACGGCTGAGAAACGAGCTTCTCGAAATAAGCAAACGCCGTACTAGCATTGAGAATGAGATCAATGTGATCATGGTGGATCTGAAGACTCTGCGCTCTCAGAAGCCCAAGGTTGAGCTTAAGGAGGTGACTCGAGAGGTGGTGAAGGAAGAAAGGAGTCCTGAAATCATCAAAGAAATTAAGAGGTTGAATGAGCAGCTCACCATTTTGAGAACCAACTATGACTCCACTATGAATCGGGTGATTCGTCTACGCAAGGACAGGGATGAGTGGAAGGCCGAAAGATCAAAGGTAGAGACCAAAGTAGTGACCAAAGAATTGGTGAGGTATGAAAACGATCCTCTTCTGGAGAAGGAAGCTGAACATCTCAGGAGGGAAGTACGTGATGAAATTCAACGTCGTCGAACGGTGGAGGAGACTGTGTTTGACCTTCAGAACAAGTACATTGTGCTGGAGAGACAGAAACCAGAGGAAAGGGTCGTGGTCCAAGAAATTGTGCGCCTCCAGACAGACCCCAGTCAGATTCTGGCCCACGAGAGGTTAGTCAAGACTTTGGAAGAGACCATCAAGAGTCGTAGACAGATTGAACTGGAGGTGCAGCAGATGAGATCTCTAGTCCTGGAGCTGGAGAAAAAGCTGGAGCTTGTGGATCGGCAGAAGAAGATCCTGATAGAGACAGAGCTGAGACAAATCAAGGCGAGAATCTATGAATTTGAAACTTGCCCAACGCCTGTTGAGGAAAAGATTGTCATAGAGGAGGTTTTGAAAGTTGAGAGAGACCCTACAGTTGACAAACTAATTACTGACCTTCGTACTTCCATGGAGAGCGAGGTTTCTAGCATTACCCGCCTGGAGAGAGATATTAGAAACCTCAAAATCAGGATAGAGTCCCTGACCAAGGAGAAATCTGTTGAGAGGGTCATCCACAAAGAGGTTATCAGGGTTGAGAAGGACCAAGCGGTGGAGTCCGAGAGAGAAAACCTTAGAGTTCAACTCACCCAGCTGAAGAATGCTAGAGCCCTCAAAGATGAAGAACGCCTGCGACTCACCAACAAAATAACTCGAATTCAGACAACCCGAACAAATTTCTCTCAAGAAGAGACCACCTTGGCTGTTTACAGGGATAGAATCAAGAAAGAGCAAAATGAACTTCTCCAGGAGTTGAGAAGACTGGAGTCTCAAAAGCAGGAGATCACCATAACGTTCCAACATCAATCCAAACTCTTGAGTGAGAGGAACCAAGTCAGCAGGCAAAAGACCATCAAGCTGGAGTCTGAGATCCAGCGTCTGGAGCGAGAGATCCTGGAAGTGAAAGAGCTCATCAAGCAACGGGAAATTACTATCATGGAGCTCCAGAAACAAGCAAAGGAGGTGCAACATACAGAGACAAACACCAGAGAGACCAACGTCTCCACCAAAATCACCATTCTGGACCCAGAGACTGGCAAAGACATGTCACCTTACGACGCCTATCTTGAGGGTCTGATCGATCGCAACCAGTACATCCACCTCCAGGAGCTCGAGTGTAGTTGGGAGGAAATCACAACCACCGGTCCTGAAGGCGAGACTACGCTTCTGCAGGATCGTAAGAGTGGAAAGCAGTACTCCATCAAGACGGCCATGCAAAACGGCAGACTGACCCAGTACGACGTTCAGCGCTACCGAGAGGGCAAAATTACCATTTCAGAGTTTGCTCTTCTGGTTGCAGGGGAAAAGAAAACCACATCTTTCCCTCCAAGTGCAACACAAACAACAACCGTTCAGACAATCGCTCCAACAAACTCGTCCACGTTGACCCGCCGCTTATCCCACTCCAGTAACGGCAACTTGCTGACAATCAGTGGAGATGAGCTCTTCCCAATTTCTGGCATCTTAGATGTCACCACAGACAGCCGCATGTCTGTACGAAGCGCCCTAACACGCAAACTGATTGATCTGGACACAGCGATGAGGCTTCTGGAAGCTCAGGCCGCCACTGGAGGTATTGTGGACCTGAACCAGAAGGACAAGCTCTCCATTCACAAGGCAGCAGAGCGTGGATTGATTGATACGAGCCAGCTTCACAAACTCCTCAGTGCCCAGAAGGCCTTTACTGGTTTCGAAGACCCTGTGTCCAAAGAGCGAATGTCAGTGGGAGAAGCTACCCGCAGGGGATTCATCTCCAACGACAGTGCCATGTGGTTCATGGAGACGCAGATGCTGACCGGCGGACTGGTAGACCCGAAACGAGCAGGTCGCATCGAGATGCAGAAAGCTATCGACACAAAACTGATCGATGCACCCATGGCCAAGAAGCTTCAGGATGAATCGGCCTTCGTGAAGAACGTGACCGACCCCATCAAGAAGGAAAAGATCACATATAAGGAGGCCATGGCTCGATGCAAGAGGGACCACACCACAGGGCTTCTCCTGCTCCCAGCTGCCTCGACTGACAGTGTTGATGCTCCATCCTATTCCAGCTACAAATTCTCCAGAAGATAAAGACCAAATGCAAGAGTGAAAACAGATTTAAGTTCTGCATAGCAAGGGACTTTTGATTGAGGGTTTTTTCATACACATATATAAGATGATCTCTGGAGCCTTTCATATATTTTCTTTTTATCTTTTCCTGTGTTTGTCTTTAACATGCTTTTTGAGTTACTCATTTTCTGGTTTATCTGGATGAATGGGCTAAATTGCTTTTTGAACTTCGTATATAATAAAAGGTCCTATTTCTTATCTACCTAAAGTGACTGTCTGTGTATTAATTTTCCAACTAAGAAATGTGAATATCTACAGTAAAGTCAATCTCTGAATGAAAACACTCAACATCAAGGATTCCCAAACTGGGGTTTGTGAACCCCTGGAGGTTTGGGAGGGAACTGCAGGGTTTTTTTGAGTTAATTAAAATCAATTAATTAATTGTTTACCTGCATATCATGTGACTCACCAACATCAGAGAACTGTGAACATGCAAATATGTTGTTAAATTATTAACTTCAAGTAAATATTTTAGCTCAGAGGGATTTCGCTGGCAAAAAACGCTGGGAATTTCTTCTATACAGTCTTTATGAATTTTGCTCCACAATAAAAGTTTTCCTCATAATAAAGGCCTAAATATTAAAAATATTTAATCAAGAAAATACTAAGAAACATACATTTTCATTCCACTACTAATAAGTAATAAATGATAGTATTTTTACTGATCCACATACATGATCTTACACATAAAAACAACACATACACACAAATGTACACACCTAAATGTGTTTACCAACTGAATTTTATTTTTTCATACAAATGTATGACTTTGGAAAAATATAAACATACTTCTATATTTATATCTCAAGTATAGAGAATGCTATTTAACTATCACAGTACAGTTGCAATCATATGCACATTTTTAAATCAAAGCACTTTTATTCAGATTGTTCCTGCTCACCACAGAATCCCCTCTGGTCATGTACAGTACTGTGCAAAAATCAAATGTCTCAAAATCTTTACGCCAACAGATATAATAATTCCTGCACTGTCAAAAACAACATGGAGAGTACACATTATTTCAAACCAGATTTAATAACGTAAACTTGGTCCACTCTTCAAACTCATTCATTCATTGTCCTCCAAAGAGCGTCACCCATACACAAATCAATGCTTAACACGTGTTGATCATCTATATGGCTTTAAACCTTTCAGTCACCCATCTGCATCTGGCTGGTCCATACAAGGCTGTAACAAAATGTTCAACAGGAACAAAATGTAAACTTAAAAGAACTGGTAATTGAAAAATCCATACAGATATTTTTGAACTTTGAGCTATATTACATCTAGGATACTGTGCTATTATACCTGAACCTGAATATTGGTTGTTTTAAAACCCAGAACCCCAGTGCCAGATGAAAATGACATTCAGTTTAAAATTTTAAAAACACAGACATCATTTTAGGTCAAAATGAAGCAAACAGCTTTGGTTATGGGTGGATGTTTATTTAATATATGTTTTAACCTTTAACCTTTCACTAATGACATCACCCAGGAAGTGACACCTTCTCAGAGCAGCATAGACGTCAGTGTTATCAATGGATTTGATGAATTCTGTGATTGTTTAAGTCTCTAAATGTTCCATCTTGTTTGGAAAATTTACAGATTAGTTTGATTTTAAAAGATGTTGAAACTATGGAAATGAACTTAAAGTTGACGCTTGTATACGCGAACTGTCAATAAGCAATACATACCTTTAGCTGTTCATGAGCATCTGCTTATTTTCTTGTTGTTTTGTTATTAATTAAGTTAAAATAGCTTGTCTTTTAGCTTGAAAATTTACCACCAAAGAAAACTTTTTTCCCCCTGTAATTACTGGTTTCACTTTCATGAAAAACAAAAAAGGTTTCCATTGACAGGACACTGAGCGACTGGGTGTTACAATATCAACAACACAAAGTATTTAGCAGTTATTTTGTGTGCCGTTGATGAAAAACTGTAATTTCCAGGTAGGATCTGAAGGCAGCATGTTTGGTACATTTTTCTAGAGAAATAGCTAATAATAGCTAATAACAGCAGAACAGTTTCATGGCTAGAAGGAAAATATATATATATATATATTTTTTTTTTTATTGTAGTATCTATATTTTAAATAACGGCTCATTTACGGCAGGCGTCGCAAAACCTTTAGACACTGATGGAGATAATATTGAGATGATGATATTGGTGCAGGCGGCTGGTGAGGCTTCATCATAAACACAAACATCTTCTGACAGTCAAACTGCTCTTAAATAATAATAAACGTAACACATTTGGATTTATCCCATAGAAAAATAAAGATGAACAACTATATCATATATTTTCAACATTGGCACTTCTGAAAATTAAGATTGGTACATCGCAGCAGCATAAACTCCAGCATAATACAGATGCCTGTGCATCAGAGACCATGACACCACCAAACCCAACAGCCTCACCCCGAAATATATAAGTTCTCACAGTTCACCCCAAAACAGTTTCCACAGTTTTCACACTTTCCACAGTTCACAGGAAAGAAATAAAAACTGTACTTTGCATAAAGAAGACAAAACTTATATTAAGTGAGGAAGCTTTGCATTTGGAATGTTTGCAATTATTATTTGGAATTTGTTATGAAAATAATGTTACAATGTAAAAACATCCGATTTTCTTAATGCAAAATATAAAGTCTTATTTTTTTCCTTTTGATTTTTGTGGTGAAATGCTCTGGCCATGTGTTCAGATGCACAAGCATCCAAGATGATGAATCTCATGAAACCTGTAAGCTAGCTAACATTTCACTCCAAAAGTCACAGAAAATAAATAAGAAATTATGTTTTGAAAAAAGTAAAAACAGTCCATTTTAACGGTCAATGTAAAAACAGTCAGGTTTTGTTCAAAAATGTAATTTCTTAATTAATTCAATTTTAGGGTGGAATGTGACATATTTCAAGTAATTATTAGTTTATTGCATAAAGAAAATGTAGCATATTTTGTGATTAGATATTCATGTCTTTCACTGTGCTATATTTCAATTAAAAAATGGTTAAATTGGTTAAAAAATATCCTTCAGTCATGAAAATTATGTCACAATGTCCATTTTCTTAATGCAAAATATAATTGCTTTTTTTCCCCGTTTGTTTTTTGGGTAAAATGCAACTTGAACATGTTTCCAGACGCACAAGCATCTGAGATGATGCCCCAAAATTCACCCCAAAACCAGTAGAAATCAATGAGAAATCATGTTTTGTATAAAGAAAGTGACATTTATTTGTAATTTAATTTTTTTTAAATAAATAATTTGCAGTAAAAACAGTATTTGATCAGAAATGTTTTGCACATTTTTTGCATAAGGAGATGAGGTGAATATGCTTTGCATTTTGACAGTTTGTAATACAAATTTGGGATTTAATACGTTTAATTGTCGTGAAAATAGTGTTGCAATGTTAAAACAATGTCTATTTTCTTAACGCAAAATATGATTTCCTATTTTTTTCCTTATGTTTTTTGGGGTGAAATATGACCTGGACACGTTTCGTGAGATTCACTCAAAGTTACAATTCTTTAATAAAAACAAACGAACGAACATTAAATTCAAGTTTAACGGCAGCCAATCAGGATTGTACGGTTCCGTAGTGCGTTCAGGTAAAGAATCTCCCGTTTTAAACAGCTGTTTGTGGTTCATGCGGAGATGAGGCGGGCCGCTCCTCTGTGCACCTGCGCCTGAATGGGCCCGTAGTCCACACGCTCTCCGTCCACCGTCATCACGCCGGCCTCGCTCAGCGGCTCCAGCCGCAGCGCTTTTGCGCGCCGGTACACAAGATGCGCGCAACCGCAATCCAGGTGCGTCCCGCTCTGCATAGCCCGGAAGAGCCGCAGCAGCGTGGCGCGAGAGATTCCCGCCGTCACGTAAAACAGATGAATGATCCCGTCGTCGGTGCGGGCGTCCGGAGCCGCCAGCAGATCCTCGCCCAGGTGTGACTGGGACATGGCGAGCACCAGGACAAACTCCCGCTCCTCCACCAGCGTCCAGTCCTGCGGGACGGGCTGCTCCAGCGGGACGAGCAGGTGGTCGGGCAGCCGGCTGTCGGTGGTTGAAAAGCAAGCGGTGTCAGATTCGCGCTCATTTTCAGCAGGCAGGAACGCCAGTTTTCCCTGATAGATCCGTAAGGAGGCGATGCGCAGGAGTGTGCTGAGAATAAAGCGCAGCGCTCCGATCTGACGGAACTGCTCGCTCTCGATGTCCACGTCGGCCACGAAGCCCCAGGCCAGAGACAGGAAGGAGAAGATACGAGCGCCGGACGACAGACGGATGGAGATGAGGTCCAGTTTAGAGACCAGACCCTTACAGAGCACAAAGCCACAGCTGGTCAGCAGATCTTCGCCCCACACTGGAGACGCCCTACAGAGAACAAGCAATCACAAACATTATAGTTCAATCAACTAACGTTATTAACACTATGAGAGACCTATGTTTACTGCATAGAAATGGTATTAAAGGTAGTGTTGGGGTAACGTGTTACAAGTAACGCGAGGTATGTAATCAGATACCTTTCTCAAAGTACTAGTAAAGCAAGCATTACTTTTAATTGTACAACAAAAGGCACTTTTCAAATAAGTAAGCCCAGCCCAAAGGGACAAAAAGTAAAGCAAAAGTATCATACCACAATACTAAAGCGTAACCAAGTAGCACAACTAGTTACATATTTATGGAGTAACTCAACATTCTAATGCACTACTTTTAAAAGTAATTTTCCCCAACACTGGTCAAAGGGACCATAAAATAAAACATCTTACAAATAATGACCATAATATTAGTGAATATAATATTAGTCGTTTATCAAAATATTGCCTATAGCAATGTTGTTTTAGTAGTATATATGTTTCGTTATAGTATTTATTAATATTTTGAATGAGCTTGTGTTTTTAAATTGCCAGTTGTCATTTTAATTTTTAAGTTGTATTTTAATTTTAGGAATTTTGTTATGTGCCTTGTTCTTTATATATATATATATA
>JAHKKF010537975.1:0-18940 GCA_019740295.1 Labeo calbasu
ATATAACTAATTCATATCAATGAATATATAAATGTGTATATATACAAATTAGTATTGTATATTTTACTAATTTTTAATTAATTTCAGTAATTTTGTGCTTTTTTTTTTTCATTTTTATTATTTTAAATATTTATATTTAGCTTCAGTTTATTTTTGTTTCAGTATTTTATTCAGTTATTTCAGCAATTTTAGTGCTTCAAATTAAACTGTTGTTTCAGTCGGAAGTTTTTGATTTTATTTATTATATTTTCTATTTACATTTAGTTTTTGTTAACAAAAATGGTACTGTTATTAATTAGTGAGCAGAGATTTAATAACATGTTTAATAATTTTGTTACTTATAGAAGCCCATTTCCAACACTGAATACAAAAAAATGTAATCTCTTTTTAACTTTTTTCTCGCAATTCTGACTTTCTTCAAATTATGAGATATAAACTTGCAAATTCAAATTAAGTCAGAAATGAGAAAAATAAAGTCAGCATGTATAAAATGAAAAAAATGTGTGAATCAGTGTTGTTTTAGTATTATATATATACTACAGATCTATTAATATTTTGAATTATCTTTTTAAAATGTGGTTTTATTTTAATTGAAGAAATTTTGTGGTTTTGTAATTAATTATTATTATTTTATTTAGTTTTTACTTTTTCAGTGTTGTTATTCAGTTATTTATTTTCAATTCAATTATATGACATTATTAAGGTGTTAATTTTTTTTACTTATGGAAGCCTGTTTCTGCCACTTAATAAAAAATAGAAGTATTTTATCTCACAATTCTGACTTTTTTTACGCAGTTGTGAGTTTACATCTAACTATTTTCACTTTTTTTTTCAGAATTGAGATATAAACTTGTTATAATATAGTTATAAGGTCAGAATTGCAAGATATAAACTCACAATTCTGACTTTTTTTCTTGTAATTTTGACTTTTTTTTTCTCAGAATTGCAAGTTTATATCTCGCGATTTATAGCGAAAGTGTGCGTTTATATCTCAATTCTGAGAAAAAAAAAAGTCTGAATTGTGAGAAAAAAGTCAAAATTGTGAAATATAAACTTGCAATCAAGTGTTTCCCCCCCCTCAGATTTGGACTTTATAACTCACAATTGTGAATTGTTAGTTTATATCTCACAACTCTTTGAATCATTTCAGTCACTGAATAAAAATAAAAAGGTAAGTGCGAGTTTTTCTCTGACTTTTTTCTCAGAATTGGGAGACATTAACTCAGAATTGCAAGAAGGTTTATCTTTTTTTATAAGAATTGCTAGATTTATTTCTCACAATTGCAAGTCATATCCCACTATTCCGACTTTACAATTCGCAGTTGTGAGTTTATATCACGCAATTCTGAGGAAAAACCTCAAAATTGTGAGAAGTCTCAGTTGCCTTTTTTTTTATTATTATTCAGTGGCAGAAATAAGCTTCCAACGAGTTGCTTGAGTTTGAACATTGCAGAAACTTTGATTAGTAGTTTTCATTGAGCTTCGCTAGCTATATTTACATTTCTGTCACTCCCTTTTACAGAATGGTGACCGTGTCCAAAGACGGCACGTGGAAGCTGTGGGACACTGATGTGGAGTATAAGAAAAAGCAGGACCCATATTTGCTCCGGACCGTGCCATGTCAGGTGTCAGAAGGAAGCCGCATTGCCCTGTCTCCCGACGGTCGTGTAGTAGCCATATCAAACGGTTGTGATATAGCCATGTACAATACCAGCACTGGTGAACTAGAGGAGGAGTTTCACGGGGTTCACAGCGAAGAGATAACCGACCTTAAGTTTGACATCAACAACCGATTTCTAGTGAGTAGCGGGGACCGTGCCATTCGTGTCTTCCACAATGCAACCGGTTACCGTGCTGCCATCCAGGACATGAAGACCATGCTAAAGAAAGCTTCAAATGATGGAGTGAGACAGAGACTCCAGCAGCAGATAACAGATGCTCAGAATGCTCTGGACACAGTGCTGAATGCAGCAAAGAACTAAAAACTTTGATTTGTTTTCACTTGAAAACTAGTCTGTTTTTGGTTTCAAAATTAAGTTGCTTTAGCATGCTGATTTTATTGAATAAAATGGGTGTTTTTAAATGTTTGTCCATTACTTTGTTTCTTTTTCAGTAATATTTCTACTACTTTTTCTACTCTTTGTGGCTTTAAAGGTGATGTTTACACTTTACAGGGGAAATATAGTGAACTACAAAGGCAAAATGCAGTCATACTCAAATGGAATAGTACCCTTTTATAATATATAAATATTATAATATATATATATATATATATATATATATATTTTTTTTTTTTTTCTGTTGATTATTTTCTTTATTATTCCTTTCTCTAAATGAGCATAACTGAGGCAAACCTGTCTATCAAAAGACTAAAAGTTTTATTGTTATGCCTTTGCACTATATTATATTTTACTTTTTTATAATTATGTCTACTTATAGTTGTCTCTGCATACTGAGCTGGGAATATTTTATGATCAAAGAACCTTTAAGAAAGTACTATCAGCTATGTGGTAAGAATTAAAACATAAAAAGTGTATGAACAATTAAAAAAAATAAAATTAATAAAAATACAAAGTATATTAACTTTTTATAAAATCGAAATGAAAAGCTCACATTTCTGTCTTATTGCTGTCATTAAGCTTGATTAATGTAAATAACATAAAAGCCATTGTATAAAATATTTAAACATTAAATTGAATAATTACAACACCCATTTTAATATCTTAATTAATCTAAAAAAAAAATTTCACACGAACCCGTAAGACTTTTATTTTGAAATGAACTCTAACCTTTATGAGTTATATTAAAGCATTTGGGTTATAAATAAGTACGTATTTTAACAAGATGGGTCTGTGCTATTGGTCGTTGAGTGATATATATGACTAGTGTCTTTTCATCTTATAATAAAGTTAACCTGAATTTAACAAACATTACAGCAGCCACCTGTGCCCTCAATAAGTAGGTGGGATCTGTCAAGAAGCTCTGGAAAGTGGAGTCGTGAGTTCTCGCGATGCGAGATTTGCGAACCAGACTGCGAGACCGACACGATTCCAGTAAGAGTACCGATAAAATTCAGAAATGTCGGGTCGCTCGGTCCGCGCGGAGACCCGAAGCCGCGCTAAAGATGACATTAAGAAAGTGATGGCGGCTATCGAGAGAGTACGGAGGTGGTGAGTATGACAGACGGCGTCACGATACTTTCAAAGAGAGAAATGTTTTTCAAAAGAGAAACTTCAGTCGGAAAGGAGGAGGAGTTTTATAAGAGGATGCCGTTTGATTGACACAAGAAACAGCCAATGGCAGCGCAGTTGTCTTTGTTTTCTTAAAGGACAAGTGGCAGAAAGAGGCGGGACTAGAGAGGACTTTTAAAATGTTTCTTCATGTACTACAGAAGCGCAGTGTGTAGGACTGTCAGTAACGTTACATAAATAATACTATAGTTCTTTTTTTTTTTACTAGTTTGTGAAGTCTGTTATACATTCATTGTGCAAAAGAGTAATCCAAACACATTCAATCAGGGTTTAGCCCAAGCAATTTTGTGATTGAAATAAATGGGGATATTGGATAGGTTTCAACTCATCAACAAATGGACTTTGTAATCCCACATGTCCTGAAAAAGCAGCTCTTAGAGACGCCTTTAAACTTTCTCATCTGGAAACTTGATAAGTGCTTTTTTCTGCATGGTTGCGTTTTTAACATGGAAACTTGATAGAGCTTTCAAGTCATGTATATAGAAAACCTGTTACACAATTGCTCTATTTCAGGGAGAAGAAATGGGTCACAGTTGGAGATACATCATTAAGAATATTTAAATGGGTTCCTGTGGTGGACACAAAGGAGGTATGACGCATCTAAGATGTTGCAACATTTCTCTTGATTTTAACTGATTGTCCAAACTCCTTCACTGTATTTACTGTATCTGCAATCTGATATCTTTTAGAAGGACAAGAGCAAAGTGTCTGTGGGTGCTGAGATGCAACGAAAGAATTTTCCCACGGAGGAGACATCTGATAACTCCTGTTCTGTACTGTTAGATTTTCAAGGTAAACATTTGCATTGAGATTCAAGATTTAAAGATATAGTTGTTATTCCAAAAACGATAGTTTTCTTTCCTTTATGGCAAATTCAAATCTTCTCTTTTCTCTTCTCAGATGACAACAGCAATCAGAGTTCTCTGTCAGACTCTTACCAGCATAAAGTAGCTGCAGACAGCAGCAATAACTCCAGTCCACAGCCCAGTGAGCCGGTCAGCCCTGCACCTCAGAGTCTAGACTACCGTACAGATGACCCACAGCCACCCACCCTCGGCCAAGAAATCATGGAAGGTGAGATTCACACCTTGCAGTTTTCATTGAGTTTAATGTTAATCTCAGAGACGAGAGATTAGATTATTTATAATAATATTATACATTTCCAAGGGTATATCCAGTGTTTTATAAAGCTTGTAGATTTAATCAATCTTGATTAAATATTTAGTCATATTAAAAGGATAATTTACCCAAAAATGAAAATTCTTTCATTAATTACTCACCCTCATGTCGTTCCAAACTTATAAAACCTTCGGTTATCTTTGGAACACAAATTAAGATATTTTTGATGAAATCCCAGAGCTTTCTCTCCCTGTATAGACAGCAATACAAATGACACGTTCAAGCCCAGAAAGGTAGTAAGGACATTGTTAAAATCAAACCATGTGACAACCATGTGACATCAGTGGTTCAACCTTAATTTTATCAAGATGGAGCGACATGAGGGTAATTAATGACAGAATTTAACCTGAGATTTCACAGTATGTTGTTTGCCCTCTTTGTCAATGTGATTATGATCTGAACAAATGTATTATGCTTTTATCTGAAAAACTACACATTTCACAGAAGTTCACTGAGATCGTTTAGTCAGTTGACCCACTTTTAAAAATGATAACTTTTTTTTCTAGAGCCACTGCTGCAGTCAAGTGAAATTGCAGATGAGCCGCCAACACTGATCAAAGAAGATCTTTTACCCCTCACTGCACAGGTACAAAATTGTACAAAACAAGTCAGACGTTCTGCAATGTAAAATATAAATACTGGGATAGTTCCTCTGCCTTGGGTTGTGCACCTTGCTTGCCTTAAAATGTATTATTTTTTACTGTATATCAGAAAAATGAAAAAAATACATAAATACACTACGAGTCAAAAGTTTTTAACAGTAAGGTTTTTAATGTTTAATGTTTTAATGCTCACCAAGCCTGTATTTATTTGATCCAAAGTACAGCAAAAACAGTAATATTTTGAAATATTTGTACTATTTAAAATAAAATGTTTTCTATTTGAATAGATTTTAAAATGTAATTTATTCCAGTGTTTTTAAAGCTGAATTTTTAGCATCATTACTCCAGTCACATGATCCTTCAGAAATCATTTTAATATTTTGACTTGCTGCTCAAAAATAATTTATTATTATTATTATGTTGAAAACAGCTGAGTAGAATTTGTTCAGGTTTCTTTGATGAAATGTAAGTTCAGAAGAACAGCATTTATGCAAAATAGAAATCTTTTGTAACATTATAAATGTCTTTATCATCACTTTTGATCAAATTAAGTGCAAATTCCTTGCTAAATAAAAGTATTCATTTTTATAATTAAAAAAAAAAAATTATACTGACTCCAAGCTTTTGAATGGTATAGTGTGTAATGTTACAAAAAGCTTTTTTTTCAGATAAATGCTGATCTTTAGAGCTTTCTATTCATTAAAGAATTCTGAAAAAAAATACTTAACTGTTTTAAATATTGATAATAATAATGATAATAAGAAATGTTTCATGAACAGCAAATCTGCATATTAGAATGATTTTTAAATGATCGTGTGACACTGAAAACTGGAGTAATGGTGCTGAAAACTAGCTTTGATCACAGGAATAAATTATGTTTTAAAATATATTACAATAGAAAGCACTTATTTTAAATGGTAAAAATATTTCTAAATTTTACCGTTTGTGCTGTACTTTGGATCAAATAAATGCAGGCTTGGTGAGCACTACATACTTCTTTAAAAACATTAAAAAAATCTTACTATTCAAAAACTTTTGAGTGGTAGTGTACATATATAAAATATTTAATTTATATATTTCATGTTATTTTCTTAAAAAAATTATTTTTCATTTTTGATATTTTTATATATATTTATATAGCCCTCAAAACCTTTTGTGCTAGTGAAATTAATTACTAATTAATTGTTCCTTTTTCTCTGAGTACAGGAGGATGAGGACAGCTGTGGAGCCCCACCACTAAAAAGAATCTGTACCGAGCAGGTCTCGGTCATCCAGGCGGCCCCTCTTAGCTAACATACACACACACAAACGTACGCACACACTGTACACTGGGCATTGATAATCAGCCAGACTGATCACTGACCTTCCTAGAACTGCTGCAAAAGACACAATATGGACCAGACATCAAAAAAGCACTATATTTATTATAGCGTGGGATGGCTTTAAAACATTTTAGATTTACAAATCTTTGCTTTCCCTTTGTAACTCCCACAATATGCTTCTGTTCAGGTCATGTCAGGATTACTGTTCATTTTCTCTCATCATCTCTGAATCTGTCACTAATTCTGACATCACATGAATAAAGCGGTAATTCAACATTTATAGGCCAAAACCAAAAAAAGCCAGACTATTAACTTGACATTCCTGTTTACAGGGAGAATGAATGAATGAATGTACTATCACTATAAAGCCCTTCTTGTTGAAATTGCTGTTACAGTTATTATAATGCTAATAGTTTTATTTTATCGTCAGTGGAATGTGATGCTTGTTAAAAAAGAAAGCCATACATTAATTTCATGTTGACTGAAGGCTTAGCCAAGTTTTGAAGTAAAAACAAAATCTAAAACAAAGACAGAAAGCGAGTTAAATGTCAAGGGTACTTGAAATATAATTTAATACATCATGCTTTTATGCACAGATAATCTTATTAGACCACACCATTCCCTTTTACTCAAAACAATGACTCAGCATGCTGAACGTCTTCAATCAAATGCTGTAAGTTTACATGCAGATTGAAATGAAGTCTTTAAGTCATGTTTCAAAATATGTGAATGTCTTGATTTTCTGTTTGTAGATTCTGGTCTCAGGGTCTCTAGTGCCTCCGACTCTATCAGCTCTCATTTGTTGCAATAATTGAACGTTTACTCTTTTGTCTCTGTAGGACACCCCTAAAAATGCCTGTCTCTTATGCCACCTTTTAATTTTTGCACACTGGTCTAGTGGGCACATTGAGGTTGATGAAGCAGTCATATTGTTATTTGATGCAAATATCATTAAAATTTTAGACATTTCAAGATTTTTTTTTTTGTCATTATTCCTTAAAAATAATAACGTACACTGCTGTTCGAACGTTTGGGACTTCAGTATGTTTTTTATATACTTTTTATATACAGTAAAGACATTTACAATGTTACAAAAGATAAATAAATGCTGGTTTTTTTGAACTTTCTATTCATCAAAAATACTGGGGGGAAAAAGGTTTAGGGTTTCTACAAAAAGAGATTCCATATCTGTGGTGTTACCCAGCGTTTGACCTGCATGTGGCGCTGAAACACCACTTTTCGTTAAAAAAAATAGATATTATTTTCGCTCTTTTTTATTTTTTTATATTAATATTTCCTTACGTATCGTCATTGTATGTTTTAAATATCTAAGTTATCTACTAAATTCATATTGTTCCCCTTTTGGTTGTGTTTTAGAACTCCGTGTATTTGTTTTGGCATATAGATTACACGGTACCTGGGCGGCGTTTTGGATGTCCAGAACGCTGTAGCGTTTCTGGCAATGCTGAGTATGATGTAGTAGGTACTAGATAGTCAGCCAAATAGGTTATGAGACGCAGCCAGTGTTTTACTCTAGAAGAGGGGATTGTATTTTACTCTAGTCAGTGACTGTTTCTCTTCACCCGTCAGGTCTTTCAATAACTCACTCAGGCGTTTAACAACAGCTCGTCTGAGCAGGATAACATCAGATAAAGCACAGGGAATAAGGGAAAAGCTGTTAGACGTCGGACCATGCGTGAGGGATTTTGGAAACTTTTTTGTATTTTCATGTTTTCCTTTCGTGCTTTTAAAGCTTCAGCAGCTATTTATCAGGTTCCAGTGAGACTGCAGCGCACTGTGTCGGAACACAACACTGGAGCAAACACACTCAACAGGTAAACCTGTCAGCGGCTGGAATGTCTCTAGGTTATCGAACTGATTGATTTAAAGCCTTATTGTATTGCATAATTATGGGTAAAGGTCAATGAACTCTATAAAGTTTGGATAGGTAAACAATTCAGTTATTAACTAATCCAACAGAATTTTATTTCTAGATAATTTATTTACAGTTGTTTCTGTGGCGAACAACTTTGTCGATACATATGTGGAGGCGACATAAATACATTTCTGAAACTTTGTGTCTGTCTATAAATATCTATCTATCTGTACGTCTATAGATATCTGTCTGTCTGTCTGTCTATAGCTAGATATCTATCTATCTATCTATCTATCTATCTATCTATCAATCTGTCTGTCTGTCTCTCGATAGGTAGATAGATATTTGTCTGTCTCTCTATATCTGTCTGTCTATCTATCTATCTATCTATCTATATTTATCTATGTCTGCCTGTCTGTCCGTCTATAGATAGACATCTGTCTATCTATCTGTCTGTCTATGTATCTGTGTCTGCCTGTCTGTCTGTCGATAGACATCTGTCTATCTATCTGTCTGTCTATCTATCTGTGTCTGCCTGTCTGTCTGTCGATAGACATCTGTCTGTCTATCTAACTGTCTGTCTGTCTATAGATATCTATCTGTCTGTCTGTCCGTCTATAGCTAGATATCTATCTATCTATCTATCTATCTATGTCTGCCTGTCTCTCCATCTATAGATAGACATCTGTCTGTCTATCTATTGTTCTGTCTGTCTATCTGTGTGTCTGTAGATAGACGTCAGTCAGTCTGTCTGTCTGTCTAAAGATAGATATCTGTCTATCTATCTGTCTTTCTATAGATAGACATCTATCTGTCGATCTATCTATGTATGTATGTATGTATGTATGTATGTATCTATCTATCTATCTATCTGTCTGTCTGTCTGTCTGTCTGTCTGTAGATAGACATCTATCTATCTCGGTCTGTAGATAGACGTCTCTCTGTGTCTGTCTGTCTGTCTGTCTATCTATCTATCGTTCTGTGTATCGTTCTATCTGTCTGTCTTTCTGTTAAAGGTAGATGTCTGTCTGTCTGTCTGTGTCTATCTATCTATCTGTCTAGTCTGCCTGTCTGTCCGTCTATAGATAGACATCTGTCTATCTATCTATCTATCGTTCTATCTGTCGTTCTATCTGTCTGTCTGTCTGTCTGTCTGTCTGTAGATAGACATCTATCTATCTCTGTCTGTAGATAAACGTCTCTGTGTCTGTCTGTCTGTCTATCTATCTGTCTATCTGTCTATCTGTCTATCTATCTATCTATCTATCTATCTATCTATCTATCTATCTATCTATCTATCTATCTATCCTAAGCACAGCTCTAATGGGCCCTGTGGGCCTCTAATTAAGTTCCCAGAAAAAGCATAAACAAAACCAAAGCCAAAGGTATTTATGTTAGAAATGAAACATTCTTTTCCCCAAAAACAGTGCGGCAAAATATTTTATGGTTTTATGTGCGGTTAAGGTTGAGCTCTTTAGTCTAGACGTGTGGAGCTTCTTGTGTGTCTGTGGATCAGTCACAACTCATCACAGTCTGTCCTGTGAAAAAGTTAAGAATAATGACTTGAATAATGAAACAACCAGTGCAGGGTCACAATCCAGGGATGTTTTGAATCATCTGAGATGTATCAGAAGGGAAGTTTCCCAGATTGAGCTTAGAAACAAAGCATGCGGATGCAGGCACACTTTGGTTTTTTAGTTCTCTTCAAGAATGTCTGTCAGACTCTTCATGGTGTTATATGAATGTCGGGAGAGAATAAATCATTCAGTCTCCCGTGGTAAAGGAAAAAAGATATGCTTGTGCCACTGAGAGGGTCTCTCAGAGGACCCTCAGTCCACTGTGCTGTATTTTATCTCGCTTTTGAAGTGAAGAAACATTATGGCACTAAAACTATTGAAGCCACATAACTTTGCAGTTTGCTTTGCAGTGCCATCAATCTGAGTGAAAAGGAGGTTTCCAGCTCTCTACCTAATCTCTTATTTTCCATGATTTAATTTGAATTGTCTGATAATGTAAACAAATTGTCACATTATTTTCTCCATGTTTTTTTTCTGTTTAATTCTTGATGTGGTTGTGTTCTGATTTGTCTGGTCTTTGCCATTATTATTGTTTATTCAACATGAAACGAATAAGGAACTGGTGCCAGTACACAGTACAGAAGACCGTTTCATGCCAGACACAAAATGGGACAGAGACTGTTGTGCAGCGGCTGTTTCAGAGTTGCCGATGGCCTGGACCGTGTTCAAACCTCATCAGGTAGAGAGAAAAGAAATGATCTCATGGTATACACTGGGTTATACTCCGCTATTTACTCTCACATGAACTTGGACGACAACTAACAGACTCTGCCTCTCTGTATTTTCCCAGCTACAGAACTCTGGTGAGACCTGTGTACAGAGTGACCTACAGGAAAATCACTTCTCTGGAATGGCGATGCTGTCCAGGATTCCATGGAGAAGACTGCAGAGAGGGTGAGGGAGCTAATTTTTTGCTGATCTCAAGTTCACTGAAGCATTACAGAATCATTTGAATGACTGTGAGACAAAGGAATTGTTAGATGTTGTGAGCCAATTACAAAGACGTTTGTTTAGGTGTTTAGTAAGACAAGCAAAACATACCACAATTATCATAGAGATTTTATGGTTGGCCTCTTTTGACTTGTGACTCTAACAACAGCAATGCCCTGCATCTAGCCAGAACACCCAGGCATAGGGATTTTGTGGTTGGCCTCTTTTTACTTGTGTATGCAAGCAACCACATAAAAATCACTTTAAAAATCCAAGCAACTGAATAGCAATGCCTTAGCAACCACCCAGAACACCCAAACATACGCTGCGTCCATACGCTGCACTAAAACATAAATTTTCTTTTTTACCCTTTTTTTGGTGGTTTAAACAAATACAATTGCAATTTACTTAAGGTTAAAAAAAATATATATATATATGCTTGGAGCCCTTTACTTGCACATTACTTTAATATTATGGGTTACAAACAACCCATTAAATTTAGTTGCTGTTTACTTTTAAATATTAAAATCAACACTGAAATAAAAATTGTATGCAAACATGTAAATTCATATAAGGTAGTTTTTGCACTAAGTATTAAACAATTAGACAAGATCTTTCAACATGCCTTCAGATGTTCATAAATGTTTATTTCATGCTATAACTAGTAGTAAAGAGGAAAAGGTGAGTAACAAACCACAGAGCTTATCGCAGTTATTAGTGGTTATAATTGGCATTTGGTGGACACAGGATGATTTATGAATGGCAGTGAAGCAATGCAACTGACACTGATAGGTCAGTAGCAATATGGCGGATGTAGTATGTCCGAGTTTCATTCATACTAGCCATGTTCATGCTGTATTGAACATGGTTTCTGCATGACCATATACTACATCCCTAATCCTACCCAGTATCTAATCTTAACAACTATCTTACTAACTATTAATAAGCAGCAAATTAGGAGTTAATTGAGGCAAAAGTTGTAGTTAATGGTTTGTTACTAACGAGAATGGGACCTTAAAATAAAGTGTGACTAAAGCCGCACATAGATCCCAACTCAATTGACTCTTTGTCACATTGTGGTTGGCCTCTTTTGATTTGTGTAAGGCCCCGATCAGACAGAACGCGTTTTTGCAGCGAGAGGCGCCTTTTTTAGATTGTTTTCTATGGGCAGTGAGCGTTATGCGCGCTGTTTATGCGCCCCGGGCACCTTGCGTTTTAACCGCCTGCTGCACCTTGCGTTTTCGCCAGAGCGCTCTGAGCGCCTGAAGTTGAAAAAAAAGCAACTCTGAGCAGAAAAGCGCCCGATGTCATCGCGTTTTTTTCCATTATCCAATCGAATGAATGGAGAGGCGGGCCTTTTGTTGTGGTGACAAAAGTTTTACCGTTGCTTAAAAAGTCCAGAGATTGCAGTGATGGAGGAGAAACTTTTGGTGTCTATCGCAGGTTACCTGGAGCTGTATGTTTTAAGATTTTTGCTGATATGACAGTTTACTAAACAGCTAAAAAAAACCAAAGATTTTAGAGCGCTTGCACTATAATCCTTTGATTAGATTGACAGGACGGCTGATTTGATGGTTGCCTAGCAACATAAAAAACCGCAACGCACTGCTCTTTTTTAAAAGTCACCAGAAAAAGGCAGTGCGGTGCGCCTCGTGTTTTCAGAACTAAAAAACGCGTTCGGTGTCATCGGGGCCTAAGCCACCAACCATATAAAAAGCACCCAGAATACCCTTACAACTACATAGCAATACCCTGGCAATCACCCAGAACATCCAGGCATCATGATTTTGTGGTTTTCCTCCTTTTTGTCTTGTGTAAGCCAGCAACCATATAAAACCCACCCAGAATACCCTAGCAACAACTCAGATCACCCTAGCAACCAATTAGCAATTCCCTAGCAACCACCCAGAATACCGAAACAACTACATAGCAATACCCAGGCATAGACTTTTCATGGTTAGCCTCTTTTGATTTGTGTGAGGAAGCAAGCATAAATGCCACTCAAAACGCCCTAGAAACCACCCAGAACAGCCTAACAACTACATAGCAATACCCTGCCAACCACACAGAGCATCCAGACATTATGATTTTGGGACTGGCCTCTTTTTTTGACTTGTGTAAGCCAGCAACCATATAAAAATCACACAGAATACCCTAGCAGCCATATAACAATTCCCTAGCAACCACCCAGAACACCCTAACAACTGCATAGAAATACCCTGGCAACCACCCAGAACACCCAGGCATTTATATTTTGTGATTGGCCTCTTTTGATTTGTGTGAGGAAGCAACCACATAGATGCCACTCAGAACACCGCTTAGAACATCCTAGCAACCACATAGCAATGTCCTAGCAACCATCCCGATCACCCTAGCAAGCATATAGCAATTTCCTAGCAACCACCCAGAACACCCTAACAACTGCATAGCAATACCCTGGCAACCATCCAAAACACCCAGGATAGATATTTTGTGGTTGGCCTCTTTTGATTTGTGTAAGGAAGCAACCACATAGTTACCACTGAGAACACCATACCAACCACATAGCAACACCCTAACAACCACCCAGAACACCCTAACAACTACATAGCAATACCCTGGCAACCACCCAGAGCATCGAGGCATTATGATTTTACTTGTGTAAGCCAGCAACTGTATAAAACCCATTCAGAATACCCTAGCAACCACTCAGAACACCCTAGCAACCGCTTAGCAATGCCCTAGCAACCACTCAGAATACCCTAGCAACTGGATAGCAATGCCCTGGCAGCCACCCAGAACAGCCAGGCATAGGGATTTTGTGGTTGGCCTCTTTTGACTTGTGTAAGCCAGCAACCATATAAAAACCACTCTGTATACCCTAGCGACCATCCAGAACACCCTAGCAACCACATCACAATGCCCTGGCAACGCCTAGAACACCCATGCATCTAGCAAATGATTTGCACGGGCAGACAGCACTCATTTGACTTGGCATGGCTTGGTGGGTGGCTCTTTTTTTAAATGTCTCTTAGCAACAAGAAAGATCCCTTACATTCATTGTGTGGGTGAGAATTTGAGTGACAACAGCTGGTCTGACTGTGAAAATCAGCATCTGGGTGAATGTGTCATAATTATATGCCCGTCTGAATTTATTTTCTTTCTCGCTAAATGAACCCCAAACACTTTAGTGCAAAACATCCATAAACGTGTTTCTATATTAACCAGGAGAAAATGCGTTATGACTATGTTAAAATGTGTGCTCAGATTTGCAATGACATGAAAATCTGCAATCGAAAGTCAGAGATCTCAGTATGAAAAGTATCACACCATGTCATACGAGCACAATTACACCACAAACTGACTCACTTGACTGTTATCCTGGAGAGATAATCATAACCAAAACCAGCAAAGCTCTGGATCTTTGCATATGTTGGGTCAATACATTTTAATTGACGCTAAAATAAATAACTGGAAGAAAATATTTTGAACTGAGGAAATGAGTCAGTGTTTTTGAATCATTTTGATTCATTTGACATAGTACAGTTAGTTGTGGTAGAGGTCACAAGAGTCCAAATAATTTCTAACCCAATAGGAATAATTTACCCATGACACACATTCCCATGTTTTTCTGGATGGGGATGGTTTAATGAACCTCCTCCTCCTCCTCCCCCCACATCAGACATGCCGGCCCGTCTGCAGTGTCTCTTTTCAGATCAATCCCCCTGTGAGATGCAGATGATTTAGTTTGGGTCGAATCCAAGGGCGCCACGATCTCTGACATGGTAAATAAATCAGAAATCTTCATTCCCCGTTCCTTTCTTCTTGCTCCCTCCCTTTTATCCCTTTCCATTGGGCTCATAGCTTTAGCCTGAGGCCGTCGATCCCCCGGGTCTCAGGCCCCTCTGTGTTTGGTTTATTTAAGAACATATTTTTGGAGTTTGGATTGTGACTCACATTCAAGCAGCTCAAGTTAGGTCAAAGTCAGTCTGTGTGAAATCCCAACATTTCTAGTTGTCATATGTAATGAGGCCTAACCAAGAATGCTGTGTCTGATTTCACTCATTATGGACTTTTATATTTCTGGGTTTGGAACGTGGAAGTAAATATTAGCAGGGTAAACTTCTGTTTGTACTTGGTACATGGGAGATAGTAGCAAATATTACAAACATAATAATAATACAAACTAACTTTTTTTCTCAGAAAAAGAATTTTGAGATAAAAAAATGCAAGAACCCTTTTTTTTTATTTTTTATTCAGTTTCAGAAATAGGCTTCCATAAAGTATAGCGTTATAAACCATATTTACATAGAAAACAACGCAAACACAGCACAGTGGAATGCGATGTTTTTGCTTTTAAAAAAGCAAGACACAAGACATAATAGGAAAACAACAAAGCATAGAGGTGTTTTTTTTAAATAGTGTTTATTTATTATTTACACAAAGTATTATGGAAGCCCATTTCCATCACTGAATAAAAAATTCTGACTTTTTTCTTGTAATTACGAGTTTACATCTTTCAATTCTGACTTTTTTCTCAGAATTGTGGGACAATCTCACAATTCTGAGTTACTCACAATTACGAGTTATAAAATCAGAATTATAAGAAGAACTTGCAACTCTGAGAAATACTCAAAATTGCGAGACAAAAACTCGCAAATGGGACTTTTTTCTCAAAATTGCTTGATATAAACTTGCAATTGCAAGTTATATATTGTGCATTTGTGACTTTTTTTTTTAACTCGCAATTGCGTGTTATTAAATCACAATTGTGAGATATAAATTCAGTATATAAGGACATATCAGTCATATCATTGCATGGTACAAACTCACAATTCTGACTTTATTTCAGAATTGCTTGATATAAACTCGCAATTGCAAGTTATACATTGTGCAAATGTGACTTTTTCAACTCGCAGTTGTGAGTTATTAAATCACAATTGTGAGATATAAACTCACAATTTTTAGAATATTCGAGTTTTATATTTATATATATATATATATTTTTTTCCCCCTCAAAACTGGACTTTATAACTCACAATTGCTTACAATACTGAGAAAAAAAGTCAGAATTGCAAGAAAAAAGTCAGAATTGCAAGATAAAGTATTAAAAAAAGATAGAAAACAACGCAAACAGCGCAGTGGAATGCAATGTATTTTTGCATTTAAAAATGCAAGACAAGGTGGAATAGGAAAAAACATGAGGTAGGGGTGTTTTTTTTTTTTTTTTAGTTGAAGTTATTTTCATTTATTATTATATACACAAAGTATTATAGAAGCCTGTTTCAGTCACTGAAAAAAAATACAAAATGCAATTGCGGCTAATTATGTGACAATTCTGACTTTTTTTTTCTCTCAGTTGCGAGTTTACATGTCGCAAATCAGACTTTTTTTCTCAGAATTGTGAGATAAACTCACAATTACGAGTTATCAAGTCAGAGCTATGAGATATAAACTCACAGATCTGACTTTTTTTTTCTCAGAATTGCTCATATAAACTTACAACTGCGAGTTATGTATCGTGCAATTGTTACTTTTTTCTTAGAATTGCAAATTTATATCTGTCAATTCTGACTAACACAATTACAAAACTAATAACAAAATAACTAATAATAACTAATAACAAAAAGAGTTATTAAACCACAATTGTAAGATATAAACTAGCAATTCTGAGAATATATCAGTCTTTTTTCCCTCTCAGAACTGGACTTCATAACTTGCAATAGCTCACAATTCTGAGAAAAAGTCAAAATACAGATACAAACTGGCATTTATGAGAAAAAAAACTTCTTCTTGCAATTAATAAAAAATTATTTATTTATTATTTGTTTTAAGTTATTTTCATTTTTCACTTCCTCGGTTTTCATCTGGCCGGGTTCAAAGCTTGGTTGTAAGAACAAGCCAACCATAAGAGTGAACAATCCAGCCATGTATGTAAACAGAAACGCAATAAGAAACTTTTAAGCTGATTCATGCTCCCCTGGAGTTGTGGTTTAAATGTTTATTCAGCTCAGTTTGACAGTTATTGAGAATTGTGTGACTAGTTGAGGTCATGTCCAACCACTTTAGTGATGTTTTGTCCTTTAGGAATGTACAGTGTCATAAATTCATGTGCCTTATATTAAAAGTAAAAGTTGTTTATTCATTAATGCATCCGAGACAAAGAATCCATTCCCATTCATCAGATTAGTCAGCAAAATGCTGGATGATTTGTTGCTGTCCCTCCCTAGGTTAACTTTTTGTTTTGTGCATAAATGCATTCCTCATATATTGAGGCCAGTTCCTCTCTTCATCTCAATAAATATCCATAATTATATGGCAAGAACTTGGATATTCTGATCAATTGTGTTTGACCATGTGAAAAGGATAGCCTTTTGTTTGACTAAGAAGGAGTAGACGTCAAGGAATGCACTGGTGCAAAGCTGTTGAGGTGTGGGTGGGTGGTTGCAGCTGGGATCGACAGCTGTAAGGGATCCTTTGTCCCACAGCCATATTCCAATTGACACTAGAGAGCAACTCCCAGGGATAGCATGCAACAAATCAAAAGTCTTCAACAGTATAATTTTTTGGGGATTTGATATAGAGTTTTGATCGATCACTCGTAAACCAGGGGTTGTCAAGCTTTTGGGGATAACACACTATCATTCAAAATGTTTCTTGACCAGCAAATCAGCATATTAGAATGATTTCTGAAGGGTCATGTGACACTTAAGACAGGAGTAATGATGCTGAAAATTCAGCAAATTTTAAAGTATATTAAAATAGAAAACATATATTTTAAATGGTAATAATATTTCATATTATTACTGTTTTTACTGTATTTTTTAATCAAAAAAATGCAGCCTTGGTGAGCAAATGCGACTTCAGAAACATAATAGACTTCAGAGACATAAAAAAAGCCGAAAGGTTGTGTAGAAATACGTAGATGTGCCTGTTTTTTTCTGAAAACTGACTAAAAAAACTTATTATTGGAAAAAGTTTTACTTTATAATGATAGAGAAACTGAGAAGAGACGTATTCAGTTCAGTTCAGATGTGTTTGTAAAGTGCAGTTCTCAATAAATATTATACATCTGAATAATTACAATTTTTGTTAAAGGAGAACTCCACTTCCAGAACAACAATTCACAAATAATTTAAATAATAATTTAAATAATTAAACGATCCCAGCCGAGGAAGAAGGGTCTTATCTAGCGAAACGATAAGTCATTTTTTAAAAAAAAATAAAATGTATATACTTTTTAAGCACGACAGCTCGTGTAGCACAGGCTCTGGGATGCGCGTCCACGATGCTACGAATTAGTAATGGGTCGTTCTTGAACGATTCTTTTATTTTGAACGAATCTTTGTGACTCGGGAAGAACGAGTCATCTCTGGGAGTAATTCTTTCAGTCACACATGCGCAACATCCTATTAGGTTCTGTACTGGAATTAATTTGGATTTTTCGAGTCGTTCATTCATCTTATGGGGCTGTCACGTGATGAACGAACGACTCAAACCCGAAAACTTGTCAGATAAGAGGTGAGGTGAGCTAATCATAGACTAAAGACCCAGGTAAACAATGAATTAATCTTTTCTGTTGCTTATAGCATTACAGTTTTGTCTTGTTTGTAGTGTGATCAAAGTTTGTTAAAGCAGTAGATGTGTTAGGGAAATAACATGTAACATTTTAATTATATTTTGCTAAAATGAGCTAAATGTCGGTAAAATGATCTGAACATCCCATCACTACTACAAATGACGTGTAAGTTCATCGTCTGTGTACTGAGTATGGCCAAAAACTCCATCTTATTTTCTCCTACAACTTGAGAGGAGGACATCATTGTACCTTTTTGTTTGTAAACAGCGTTTACAAACTTGCTTGCACTTTCTTAGTCTTTGTGCGTTTGCTTTGTAAACACTGGGTCTGTAGTTCCGCGTGACCTTTCGTCGTGATTCAATAGTACGTAGCGTCGTGAACGTGCATCCCAGAGCCTGTGCTACACGACCTTTTGTGCTTAAAAAGTATACAAATTTTTATTTTCCAAAAAAAATGACCGATCATTTTGCTAGATAAGACCCTTTTTCCTCGGCTGGGATCATTTAGAGCCCTTTGAAGCTGCATTTAAACTACATTTTGGAAGTTCAAAATCGGGGCACCATTGAAGTCCATTATATGGAGAAAAATCCTGAAATGTTTTCCTCAAAAAACATAATTTCTTCACGACTGAAGACAGAAAGACAT
>JAHKKF010537976.1:0-14042 GCA_019740295.1 Labeo calbasu
CGTTTGAAAGCGTACCGAGACCACCTCTTCAAGGAGGTCTCGGTACGCTTCTTTGGTCCGCTTTTGGTGCGCACTCGAGTGCGATTGCTACATTCACATCTGCCCAAACGAACCGCACCAAGAGGGAAAACAAACTCTAGTGCGATTCAACCGAACTAAATGAGGCAGGTGTGAAAACACCCTTAAGTGTAAAATGTAAGTCCTAATGCTTTCTACAGTGAAGAAATCATCTGGTCTGAATCAGCAGAGAAATATGCGCTGTTTACAGGTGAAAAACAGGTCAAAACAGCTCTAAACAGTTATGTGGGTAGATTTTGTTGTGAGAGACAACAGGTGATGAGCTTTTTCTCTTAATAAATCACTATTATGGATTACAGACTCATATTTTGGCCAAGGTGACCGTTTAAAGTTAAAAATATCATAATGATGAATTTATGTGATGGACTGGGGTGGTGCGAATTACTTGTAGATTATTGTGGTATTTTTATCAGCTGTTTGGACTCTCATTCTGACGGCACCCATTCACTGCAGAGGATCCATTGGTGAGTAACTCCAAATATGACAAAGAAATAAACTTCTCTAAATCACTGATGGACTGAGGATAAGGACATTTTCAGCAAATTTTTGCTGTGGTTTATTTAAAGAGAAAATGTGTGAAATCTTTGAAGCTAAAACACTTTATTCTCTACGTTTTGGTGCAACGTGAAAATGCACCCATTTTACTTTGATTATTTGGTTGCTTTTCTGAAAGCAACTTGATTTTATCCATCAGGGAAACATGTTTGTCCTCCTGAGATGCTTGCAGACACCGTTTTCTTACCACAATGCATTTTTTTACAATTACATTTGCTGCTGATAGTAAGAAATTACACACTTCACCTTTAAAGCATGTGTCTCGAGTAGAATAGGAAGCGTTAGCCGAGGCAGAAGAGCGGTTATCATCATTATTATTATTTCCACCTCACTGCCATGTCTAACCGCTTGTTGGACGTGGTCGTCCATTAATAAAACACGTTTCTCGACACACCTTTGTCTTTTTGCAGTGTCCCTAATAATTGAGGTTTATAGGTTTAGTGTCTAAAGACGCGCACCCAAACAATGGCATAAACCAAAGCCGCGGTGCGTCTGTCTGCCAATCAGCCCTCAGCAGATATGCTAAGCCAGCGGCCCTCTTCTAGACGGAGAGCAGCTCATCTCAGCAGCCAGGCAATCTGCACTCTCCATATGCCTTTAAACATGTATTATGCATGAAAATGCATAGCAGCTCACTCAAGTTTTTCCTCAAGCGCTGCTGTAGAGAAACTCACAGGCTTGACTTTGAGTCACACTCGTTGAACAGCTTTAGTTGATGCTCTTCCAAATGAGTCCGTCTCACTTTGCACTGCTTGATAGGTTTTTAATTGTTTCTTAAAGGAAAAGTTCACTCAAAAAACGAACACTTATTTAATCAGCCTCATGTCGTTTTTTCAATGTAAAATTATTGTGATGTAGTAGTGACCATGTCAAACTCCAAAAAGGACCATAAGATCGCCCTAATGTACTCAATAGCCTTGTCGGCAGCGTGCCGACATATAGCGTACTTGTGCTACAGGCGTCCCAAGTTCGAATCCCGGCTTGAGGACCTTTCCCGATCTTCCTCTCTTTCCCAGTTCACGTCCGGCCTATTCTATACTGTCCTATCATAATAAAGGCAAAAATAAATCTTAAAAAAAAAAAAAAAAGTAGTCCATACACGTCTTCTGAAGCGGTGTTATTTAAGTATTATTTATGAACTATTATAGCATTTATTCATATTTTGAATTAGCTTTAATGTACATAATTTTTTCATTTTTATTTTGAGTTTTTAGTTTTCAGTTTATGAAGACTAAAAAAATAATTTAAATTACATTTAAAAATGTGATTAATTTTAGTTAAATGCCTTTTCTTTTATTTAGTACTTAAACATATTTTTGTTTGTTGTTTTTATAATAATAAAAATAATATTTTTTAAACGTTTTTTTCATCTAATATTTATATTTTCTTTAAAGTACACTATATTTCAGTTAATGAAATTGAATAATTTTAGTTAATAATACCATTGTTCCGAAAGTCATATGATAGGATTGTGTTATATAACTCAACATTTTTAATTAGCTTTTATTTTTATATTTTCAGTTTTTTGTAATTTTAGTTTACATTTTTATCAGCAAACTAAAATGAAAATGAAAATGAATGAAAATTGTGTATTTTTATTTAAGTTTAATTAATTTCTTTTTATTTTTAATGCTTATTTTATTTTAGTTAGTTGCTGAGGCAGCATTTCTCATTTTTTTCCTAATGTTTAATGGTTAAGTTTAAGTTGTTTTTTTTTCATCTAATATTTATATTTTATATCAGCTTTATTTCAGTTAACGAAATTTTTTTTTTAATAGTAATAGTTTTTAGTTAACAGTAACAGCACTGTTTTGAAGTTGTACGATAGCTTTGTGTGAGGAACAGACAAAAAGTTGTTGTACCCGTAATCAGTGTTTTGAAGTAGCTTTTATTTTTATATTTTCAGTTTTCATTTTAATTTTAGTTTACATTTTTAGTACCTGTAAATGAAAACTAATAAAAAATGTAATTTTGTTATGTATTTTTATTTAGGTTTAATTCATTTTGATTTCATTTTAGTGCTTATTTTATTTCAGCTAGCTGCTAAGGCAGCATTTTTATTTTTTTTCTAATGTTTAATGTTTAAGTTTAAGAATTTTCGTCTAATATTTATGTTTCATAAAAGTTGTTATACGCTTAAAATAAAGTAGGCTACACCTTTTTAATCAACATTTTGAATTGGTTTTTATTTTTATGTTTTCAGTTTTCATTATAATTTTAGTGTACATTTTAGTAACTTAAACTAAAATTAAAATGAACACTAATAAAAAATGTAATTTTGTTGTGTATTTTTATTTAGGTTGAATTCATTTTTATTTATTTTTTTGCTTATTTTATTTCAGTTTCTAAAGCAGTGTTTCTCAATTTTTTTTTTCTAATGTTTAATGGTTAAGTTAAACATGTTTCGTCTAATATTTCTATTTTATTTCAGGTTTATTTCAGTTAACGAAAACCATTTTAATAGTTGTAGTTTTAGGTAACAATAACAGCACTGTCCTGAAGTCATATAATAGCTTTGTAGGAGAACCAGACCAGAAAGTTAAGTTGTTATACACTGAAAATACACATTATTTTTTTTTTTTGTTTTTTTTTTTTTTTCTTCCTCCACCCCTTCACTTCAAGTTGCAGTTGAGACGCAAGCTGCAGGTGTCTGGTTTAACCTTGTTCATACTGTGTCCAGGTTATCGGGGGAGAACAGAAACGGTGAGAAGATGCAGCTGACAATGAGCAACATCAGTTCAGATGTTCTGGAGCTTCTCCTGGAGTTTGTTTACACCGGCTCCCTCATTATCGACTCGGCCAACGCCAAGACCTTACTGGAGGCGGCCAACAAGTTCCAGTTCAACACTTTCTGCAAAGTCTGTGTCTCCTTCCTCGGTAAGAACCTGCCAGATGAAATGTTTCCCCGGAGATTTCACCCAAATTACGCAACTAATTGAGACACTAAATTGCATGCATTTAATACAACCCAGTATGCATTAGTTTGAATTTTCAGACAGATTGCTCAGAGAAACTTGTCGCATCATGTCTGGTCAGAGAGAGGGTTTAAAAACGGTCATGCAAAACTGTTTTTGGTGGAAGTAACCTTGAGTAACATTGCACAAGCACCTCAGGAAATAAATGCTGCAGTAAATGCAGAACATGACCGTAGTTCTCAATCTCTCATGGACAAATTATGGTAATAGGCTTTCTAATGAGTTTGTTTTTGTAGGTACTCTGAAATCTTGGAGTAATTTACTGGAACTTCATGGTGAAGCCGTGAGGGAATACGCTCATTATTCATTCTGTCCGTGTCTCACTCTCTCTTTTTGGATTCCGTTTCCCTGTTCAGAGCTGGAGGCTTATGTTATGTTGATTGACACATGAGCACAACACACACACGCTCACACACACGCTCTGCTGTGGACTGAAGTGAATCAGAAATACAGTTGCTCATTACAGCAGTGGTAATGACTCGCGCGCTGCTTGCGAATCAGACGTCTTGACGGTTGATATGCAGTAATTTCTAGTAATCTGAATACTTGTCGTAATATTTTAGTCATATGTTGCACCAGGAGCCAGACTCGGAGGAGTCAATCCATACATATTTTAGCATGTAGATACTGTCGGGCGGCTCGGCACCATTCAGAACTGAAGTGAGAATGTGGTTTACATGTCAATTCACCTTCAGAGTTGGAATTGAGATGCTGTCTGACCAACTGTCTATCTATCCATCTATCCATCTATCTATCTATCTGTGTATCTAAATACATGTATTTATTATTATGCCTTTGTAGTTTATTTTTTAAATATTTATTTAATATAAAATAATACTTACAAAATATTCTTTTTCAAATATTTTAATATTTATTTAATACATTTTTTGTAATTAATCAAATGTTTATTTTAATAACAAAAATAATCAAAATATTTGTGTAAATTTATATAATTTATTTATTTGTAGATCTATCTGTCTATCTAAATATATTTTTATGCCTGTGTAGTTTATTTTTACAGTACTTATTTATTATTAAAATATTTATTTAAAATAGTTATTTATTCTCAAATATTTATAAATGTTATTTTAAAAATATTTAAATATTTATTTTAGACATTATTTGTAAATTTGATCAAATTTTAAATTTAATATTCTAAATATTTATTTTTATGCATGATTATTGATATTTATTATTACACCTGTGCATTTTATTTATATAAATGTTTTTCATATTTAATTGTTTTCTATCCAAATATATTTATTATGCCTGTGTAGTTTATTTTTAAAATATTTGTAAAGTATTTATTTAATATATAATATTTATAAAATATTATTTTACAAATATTTTAATATTTTTGTTTTTAATTAGATCAAATGTTTTAATTTAATAATAATTAATATTTATTATTACACCTGTGCATTTTTTTTTAAATATAAACATGTTTCATATTTAATTAGTTTTTTTTTCCACTGAGCCTGTTTTTTATATTACAAATGTGTAAACAAGAATAATTAAGCATAATTAATAGTAATTATTGCACAAAACAAAATTGAAATGGAATGACAATAACAAAAATAATGTTCTAATTGTATTGTCATTTACTATAATAGGAATTGTAGTAAATTTTACTTTTCAGCATGAACAACACCATAAACACGCATAATAAAACATGATGTATTTACAGTACAATTACTAGACATTTAAAGTTAGTATTTGAACTGACTTTCAGATATTTGTTTATTTATTTATTTATTTTCAGATCCTGTTATAAACTCATGTTTATACTAATATTTATTTTATGTATAAAATATACAAAATATATGTATTATAAGTATACATTTATTACGCCTGAGCAATATTTATTGATATAATTATTATTATTGATATATATATATTATTGATATAATTATTTATTATTATTTGTTTGTTTGTGACCCAGGAACACAAAATCATGTCAATTTTTTTAAAAAATGTATTTGGTCGCAATACAACTATTTGACAACCTGGAAGCTTAGGGGGCCAAAAAATCTAAATATTGTAAAAAATCGCCTTTAAAGTTGTCCAAATGAAGTTCTTAGCAATGCGTATTACTAATCAAAAATTCTTGATATATTTATGGTAGGGAATTTTTTAATCTTCATGGAACATGATTTTAACTTAATATCCTAACGATTTTTGGTGTAAAAGATAAATCGATCATTTTGACCCATACAGTACATTTTTGGCTATTGCTACAATTATACCCGTGCTACGTAAGATTTTGGTTTTGTGGTGTCGGGTCACATTTATGTATTTATTTTTTTGCTTATTTGCTTATTTTCTTGTTTGGTTATTTATTTGTATGCCTTTGTGAAAACATTAAATATGCATTATCAGTCATTAGTCATTTTTGGGAGTGAATTTGGTTGTAGAATTGTCACTTTTGTAAAACTGAACTGAATTTTAAAAAGTTAATGACAAACTGACTTTTTTATATTGACAGCACATAACCGAATTGAGTAATCGAAATGCTTTCTGACACTGCCATGAATTATGCTCTTTTTACATTTGCTGTTAATAAGGCAGGTGCGAGGAATGTGAATAATGAGTTTAGCTTCGGAATCAAAAAGTCGATGTCGGTGGCTTTGACAGCTCTGGTTTGTGCTCCTCTTCCCATGAACCCCTGGGATCCGAAGCTTATTAATCTATCAGCACCTCGACGCCTATGAAATGACATTCTCTCCTGTAGGGATTCACTGGAGTGCTCAGTCTACTTCAGTATACAAAAGTTAGAAATGAAAAGTCGAGATGTGCAAGCCTGACTTTTAGATGTTCTTGTTAGCGTGACCGTTTCAGATAAGCGCTGTATGACACTTGAATGCGTATGAAAAGTGAACGCTCTTCGAAAGAGATTCGTCTTCAAGGTTTCATCAGCAGGAAAGAGTTTTGAGCTTTTACAGTCAAGATTGTGCATTGAATTATTTGGTAATAGAAATCGTTGCCGTTTCCACTTTCATAAGCGCATGTGCTTTCATTACACGTAATTGCGTTTTGAGTGCTGGGAGATGTGTTTTATGAGTGCTGTTTTCTTTACACCTTTATCCACAGCTCGTCATAGGATTTAACGCAGTGAGAATAATGCTCGCACCTGCAATTACACCCAAATAAAGTCTACAAATATTTACTTTTGTATGTAATGCAGCCTTTCTGAAATTTTCTAAATGAAAGATGGAGTAAATTAATAGTAAAGTAATAGCAAACAATTATAGACATGTTGGGAAATGCACAATTTGTGCCATAACATTATCCAATAAATGCATTGCATTAAATATACACACACGCGTATGAGATATTTATAATATTGTTTTAAATTTTCAAAATATATTATAAAACGAATGATATATTTATTAATACTAATTTTATTTATTCTCACACTTGTGTTCTTACACCTGTATTTATATAAATATTTTTTCAATTTATTTTTTTTTCACCGAGGCTGTTATATTGGTATATTGTATATTATATATAGTGGTGTAATATATAATGGTATATTATTAATGTGCATTATTAATCAAAATTAATTATAATTGTTGCACAAAACAGAACTGAAAAAGAATGACAATTAAAAAAAATGCAAGATGTTGAGAAATTAAATTCACAATTTATACCATCACGTCATTATCCAATAAAACTTGAAAATGCATCGCATGACATAAAACGGATAATATATGCCTTAAATGTTTTAATAAAAAAAATACTTTTCAGCGCTATGTTGTACAACATGTTTATACAAAGATCGGTTAACATTAAAAATTATTTTTAAAAATTTGGTTCATTATATACATTTCATAATGTTTGTTTCTGGTATTATTTTGTATGTATAAAAATAATGTATTTATAACATGTAACATTTATTGTATATATATTTATTTTGCACTTATTAAAAACTAATGCCACTTAAAGACAGTTGGTTAATTTTTATATATTTCATAATGTTTATTTCCTATATTATTTTGCATTTATAAAAATAATTTATTTATAACATTTAACATTTATTGTATATATAAAATATCCATTTTGCATGTATTTAAACGTTTTAAAATGCTAGTTAATTTATATATATATATATATATATATAACATAATGTTTATTTCTGATATTATTTTGTATTTACAAAAATAATTTACTTACAACATTTGACATTTATTGTAGACATAATATGTTTCATATATATAAGCAACCTCTGTGAGAAATGTATAAATTTACATGCATAAGTAAACGTTTTCATACTAATAAAATATATATTATAAGTACACTGAAAATATGAAAACACCTAAAAGATTTCAGATTTCAGTTCTTGCTTTCCCTGGGAATCGAACCCATTGCCTGCTGCTTACATAATATTAAAATAGGATATTTATATTTGTATTTCATTTATTTATAATATTTTTATTTACGTCAATACTTTTTTCATTTTGTTTTTTTTTTTACATTTTGTCATAACGGAAGTCAAAGGGATAGTATATAGGTTTTGTGTTGACTTAAAGCCAAAACTGCTGTTTTAGTTGTGCACAATGAAGTAAGCATAGGGTTAGTAGTACTTTTATTGACCTTTCATGCAGTAGAAAAGGTCTGTGTCTGTCTGGATTAATCAAAGTCTCCGATGAGCCTCCTGGCCAATCGATTCCCATGCTTAGGTCTTTTTCCCGTTAGCTGCTTGAGATATTACACTCGCCTTTTCCACAACAACACACTTGGATAAATGTAATCTTCCAAACACCTCTCATTGTTACTGAATTCAAGGTTTGTTTCCCAGCTCATGTGTGTACGTGTGCGTCTCTTACAGAGAAACAGCTGACGGCCGCTAACTGTCTGGGAGTGTTAGCCATGGCCGAGGCGATGCAGTGCACCGAACTTCACAACATGGCAAAGGCCTTTGCCCTGCAGAACTTCCCCGACGTGGCCGGTCAGGATGAGATCCTTAACATTTCCAAAGAAGACCTGGTTAGCTACATGTCCAACGACAGCCTGAACACGAAAGCAGAGGAGCTGGTCTATGAGACGGTCATTAAATGGATTAAAAAGGACCCCAGCAGCAGAGTCCAGGTAGGAGAGCAGAGTTAATCACGCTGTTGTGGTTGGTGGTCATGTATAAATACACTGGAGCTGCTCGGTATTGATCCTGGAGATCTGTTTTCTTGCATAATGTCCCTCGATAGAGGAGCAAGTTGTTCATCAAATGCAGTGCATGGGAATTTGAAAGCAGCTACTTTCTTCTAAAGTTTTAGACCTTGTTTTGTGGCCTTTTGTTTTAGAACAAACCCAGTTTATCAATGACAGGTTTATCACAGTCCACTTTCTATGTATTGTTTGTTTACTGCAGACATTTTGGACAACATATCTAGTTGTACAGTAGTACAGTATTGTCCAAAGGTCATTGTATTGCGTTATGTTATATTATATTATATTACAAAATTACTACTTTTATTCAGCTAGGATGCATTATATTTAGTAAAAATTACATTTGTAATGTTACAGAAAATTTATTTTTCAAATAAGTGCTGTTCTTTTAAACTTTTTCTATTCATAAGAGAATCCTGAAAAGTAAAATGTATCACAGTTTCCACAAAAATATGAAGCAGCGCATCTGTTGTCATCACTGATAATAATTAGAAATGTTTCTTGAACAGCAAATCAGCATATTAGAATCAGTGTTGAGCTGCGGTATTGGGCTACTTTTATACTGTTGCCAGGGTTAAAGCAAAATCCTATTCCCCCGGAATGCGATTTCGACCAAGTAGAACCCCACAGAACACTATTTTGGAGCGATTATGATAGCCAGTTCACACAGTTAGGCTGTTTTTTTTGTTTTTTACAAAGACCTGGCAACCCTGATTTGGATGATTCTGAAGGATCATGTGACAGTGAAGACTGGAGAGATGATGCTGAAAATTCAGCTTTGATCACAGAAATAAAACAGTTAATTTAAATTGTAATACTATTTCATAATATTGTTTGTTTACTGCAGATATACAGAATATTTTGAAAAGCATATCTAGTAGTATGGTAATATTGTCTAAAAGTTGTATGTACATGTTGTGTAGGCAGTGTTGCCAAATCCACACTTTTCCCGTGGAATTGGGCTACTTTTATACTGTTGTCGGGGTTAAAGCAAAATCCCGTTCCTCCCCGGAATGCGATTTTGACCGAGGAGAACCCCACAGAACACTATTTTGGAGGGATTGTGATAGCCAGTTTACAGAATTTGGCCTTTTTTTTTAACAAAGACCTGGCAACTCTGATTTTAATGATTCTGAAGGATTATGTGACAGTGAAGACTGGAGAAATTATGCTCAAAAATTAGCTTTGATCACAGAATTAAATTACATTTTATCATATGTTCACAATGAAAACAGTTCATTTAAATTGTAAAAAGATTTTATAATATTGTTTGTTTACTGCAGATATACAGAATATTTTGGAAAGCATATGTAGTAGAACAGTAGTACAGTATTGTCAGTATGTACATTTATATTATATTATATTATATGTTATATTGTATTTTTTATTTACAAAATTATTCAGATGGAATGTATTATATTTAGTAAAAATGACAGTAAGAACATGTATAATGCTACAAAAAAATTCTATTCCAAATTAATGCTGTTCTTTTGAAGTTTGTATTCATGAAAGAATCATGAAAAATTAAATGTATCACGGTTTCCACAGAAATATTAAGCAGCACAGCTGTTTTCATCACTGATAATCATAAATGTTTCTTGAGCAGCAAATCAGCATATTAGAATAAGTGTTGCCAAATCCACAATTTCCCACAGGAATTGGGCTACTTTTATACTGTTGCCTGGGTTAAAGCAGAGTCCTCTTCCCCCCAGAATGTGATTTTTTTTTTTTTTTTTTCTTTTTTTTAAAAGCAAAATCCGTGTAGAACCCCACAGAGCACTATTTTGGAGCGATGTTGATAGCCAGTTCGCATAATGGGGATGTTTTTAAATGAAGACCTGGCAACCCTGAATGATTTCTGAAGGATCATGTGATACTGAAGACTAGAGTAATGTACTAGAGTAAAAAATGCAGCTTTGACCACAGAAACACATATTCAGATGTGGTGAGCTTGAAGGGCTTAATTGGCTGATTTTTTTTCGGAGTTCAAACTCTAAATTTGCACCAAGGTCAGTTTCCAAGATTGAGCAGCACTCAGAAACATGAATAGTCATTTCTCTGTCCCAGAACAAGAGAGTACAATGTAAACCATTTCCTCATCTAAATGTTTACCCGTGTGTGTGCTTAACCAGAATTTCATCCATAGTGTTTAAGCTGGAGATTTCATTGTTACACAGCGCACAGAGCTGTGTATTTGGTTCTTCTGTGGCCATAAGAGTTTCAGAGCAGCTCTGACGTGAAAAAAGGAGTAGAAACATCACATCTTCGCTGCCTGTTCGACAGAATTGCGAGATTAAATCACTGGTTTGCGTAGCAAGTAATCAATTTTGGGAAATGTGTTTCTTTCCCTGAGAAATGGTCTTTTTTCCCCTTTGAGGTGCAGTAGACTTAACTGATGTTCGTATCTCTGTGAGCCTTCAGAGCGGGTCTGAAAAGAGTCCTGGTAATATGGGAGATGAAACATTCATGATGCAGTGCTCACACCGAGCGTGTTAGGAGATTACCATCCTGAGAACGTGCTGTCATTTCCTTATGTTAAATCTACTAAAAGCCACTCGATTACACGCTCCTCTGTAGCTGAAAGGAGAGAAACGGACTGAACGGGAGGCGTATCATCCTGGTCCAGCTGGACATCAAAGCTTCACGGCTGTGTGAAAGCAGTTGCAGGCCAACATGTTCTTGTTATTTAAAAAAGGTTGAAGGAGAAGTCCACTTCCAGAACAACAATTCACAAATAATTTATTCACTCCCTTGTCATCCAAGATGTTCATGACTTGCTGTCTTCAGTCGTGAAGAAATTATGGTTTTTGAAGAAAGCATTTCAGGATTTTTCTTCATATAATGGACTTCATCGGTGCCCTGATTTTGAACTTCCAAAATGTAGTTTAAATGCGACTTCAAAGGGCTGTAAACGATCCCAGCTGAGGAAGAAGGGTCTTATGTAGCAAAACGATTGGTCATTTTTTGTGGAAAATAAAAGTATATGCGCGTTCACGTACTATTGAATGACGCCAAAAGGTCATGCGGAACGTAGGCGGAACCACAGACCCAATGTTTACAAAGCAAACGTGCAAAGACTAAGAAAGTGCAAGTAAGTCAAACGCTGCTTACAAACAAAAAGGTACAACAACGTCAGACGATTCTGAAGTTGTAGGAGAAAATAACATGGATTTTTTTTCTACATACTCTACCTTTTTGAGCCATACAGAGACGATGAACTTAGACGCGATTTGTAGTAGTGATGGGAAGTTTGGATTATTTTACCGACTCTGACCTTTGAGTCTCGTTCAGCAAAATGAACAAATCTTTTTTTGAGTAATTTTTGAGCCCAATAAGATGAACGGACAACTCGAAAAACACGAAGACTCGAAACAGGTGAACTAATTCCAGTACAGAACCTAATAGGATATTGCGCGTGGGCAACTCAACGAATTACTCCCCGACACAACTCGTTCTTCCCGAGTCACATGAACATTCAAAATGAACGAATCGTTCAAGAACGACTCGTGGACGCGCATCCCAGAGCCTGTGCTACACGAGCTTTTGTGCTTAAAAAGTATACAAATTTTTATTTTCCAAAGACAATGACCGATTGTTTCACTAGATAAGACCCTTCTTCCTCGGCTGGGATTGTTTAGAGCCCTTTGAAGCTGCATTTAAACTTTTTCCATTATGGAATAATAAACAAATGTAATTGCTACCTTGTTTCTCAAAATTCCGACTTTTTTTTCACAATTCTAAGAAAATTGCTTGCAACTCGCAACTCTGAGGGAAAAACAGCAAAAAATGCAAGATGTTAACTCTCAGTTCTGCTAAGAAAAGGCTGAAATTTAAGATAAAAACTTGCAGTTGTGAGGAAAAAAGTATCGTGAGAGGTCAAAAGTAGCTTTTTGTTTTATGACAGAAATCATGTAAACTTAGTTTAGAACTTGCAATTGTGATATAAACTCATTTCTGAGAGAAGAAGCTAGAATTGTGGGATATTAATTCAGAATTCTAAGAAAAAATGTCAAAATTCGAGTTTCTCAGAATTCAAAGGAAAAAATCCAGAATAGACTCACAATTACAAGTTTATAACTTGAGATTTAGAAGTTTAGACATCTAAATAAACATGACATGTTTTACATAATATTTGTTTCATGTATTTATTTATTTATTTTTTTTTTTTTTTACTTATTCTTATGTATGTTTTATGTTTTTTGTTTATTTATTTATTTATTTATTTATGTAATTTTAAAATAACAGCTCAGTATGTTTTGGGACAGAGCCCAGGCCTCAAGATCTTCAAGTTTGATGAAGGGCAGGTTTTCTCCATTGTTGTAGCTCTCACTTGTTTCTGTCGGCTAAGAAGCACGCATTACGTAAGTGTAGCACAAGGATATATTTTAAGTTTCTAAACAGTCAGCAGTAGTTGACAGCATATGCTATGCTAATTCAGATTAGCATTGGTTGCATTATTTAAATGTCAGCAGATGAAGCTGTGCTTTTAGCAGTTTGTTGTGTCAGACTTGAATAGAAGTGTGTACACATGCAGTGTTGGGGAGCTATTTTGAAATGAGCTTGTCAAGCTACAAGATGCATTTTATTTGAAGTTGTTAAATTACTGTCAAGATATTCAAGCAAACTTTTTAGAGCAACTAAAAACATTGAAATGGAAAACATTTATTTTAATTTATTTTAAATACTTCACTATATTACTGTTGTATTTTTATCGGATAAATGCATATATTTATACACACCTTTATTAAAAATATCTTAAATGAATGCACTTTAAATATATATTGAAATTTGACATTTCACAATATTACTGTATTTGTTTTATCAAAGATGCATTCGTTTATTTATTTATTTATTTATGATGTTTTATTTGATAGCATGGACGCTGTACATGAAGTTGATAGATAACATGAACACAAACACAAATATACAGTCATATATAACAAATAAAGAAGACAGAGATCATCTCATGTACCAGATAAGTAATGAAAGCAAGCATGGAACTGAAAAAAAATATATATTTGTGTGTGTGTGTGTGTGTGTGTGACTGAGTATGGGTGTAAATTATTTTATATATATTTTATATATATATATAACCTTTTAAAATAAATAAAATTGGATGACAGTTATTTTAATTATCTAATTTAAAAAATCAATTTTTTAATCAAATATTAAAACAAATACACTACCGTTCAAAAGTTTGGGGTCAGTAAGACTTGTAATAGTCTTTAAAGAAGTCTCTTATGCTCATCAAGGCTGCATTTATTTGATTAA